>JACXGJ010008310.1:0-27612 GCA_016801105.1 Esox niger | reverse complement strand
CTCTCTGTGACTGACTCCCTGGTTGACGGGTGACTCTCTGTGACTGACTCCCTGGTTGACGGGTGACTCTCTGTGACTGACTCCCTGGTTGACGGGTGACTCTCTGTGACTGACTCCCTGGTTGACGGGTGACTCTCTGTGACTGACTCCCTGGTTGACGGGTAACTCTCTGTGATTCGTAGATTCCTTCGCCACGTACCGGTGGTGTATGTGGACTACCCAGGCCCGGCCTCCCTCACCCAGATCTACGGCACCTTCAACCGAGCTATGCTGCGCCTCATCCCCTCCTTGCGGACCTTCGCCGAGCCTCTCACTGCCGCCATGGTTGAGTTCTACACCATGTCCCAGGTAGGATCCAAACAGATACTGTCGTAGTATTAACGGTCACTTTGAATAGTACCTCTTAGCTGCAGTTAAGGTATCAGCAGTTATCTGGAGGATACTACCTCCTGAATATCTTGTATTAGAGTTGTGGAAATACCTCCCACTTGCTTCATTTCATATTTCAGAACACAATAGTTGGGCCGCACTGTTGCTGACTTCCAAATATTATGGTTTCTGTCGGCAAAATTACACAAACGGATCTTAGAACTGACCTTTGTCCTCACCGACCTTCCGCCTTTTGTCACCCACAGGAGCGTTTCACTCAAGACACCCAGCCCCATTACATCTACTCCCCTCGTGAGATGAGTCGCTGGGTGAGGGGAATCTTTGAGGCTCTACGCCCCCTGGAGACGCTCCCCGTGGAGGGTCTCATTCGCATCTGGGCTCACGAGGCCCTGCGCCTCTTCCAGGACAGGTAAGGGTTCGCTGCAGAGAAAAGTAGCTAAACTTCTCCAAATTTCCCTAGAATTGCCACAGGGATAAGATTAGAATTCAATACATGCTTGTACTCAAACCCATATGTGGGAATAAAGAACAGATAGTTTTACAATTTACAGTAACTAGATGAGTGTTTTCCAAAAACAAGCCATAACCCAACCCCTATTTATCCTGAGTGTGTGACATGTGAGAAGTGAAATTCAAAGGTATTGAGTTGTGCAGCTGTCCTGTCTTACCTGCATTCTGACTGTTTTCCCCTCTCTCCTGTATGCAGGCTGGTGGAGGATGAGGAGCGACGCTGGACAGATGAAAATATCGACATGGTGGCTCTTAAGCACTTCCCTAACATCGACCGCGAAAAGGCCCTCAACAGGCCCATCCTGTACAGCAACTGGCTCTCAAAGGTACTCCTCCACCCCAGAAACTCAATGCAATGTTCTTCTGCATGTACAGATGCGATGTGATCTAAAATCAGTGTTTAAAAAATGCTGTCGGCTGTAAGATGTTTTATTAGTTGGTGTGTTAACGGTTGTGTCCACCTTTCAGGATTACATCCCGGTAGAACAGGAGGAGCTGAGGGACTACGTCAAGGCCCGTCTGAGGGTCTTCTACGAGGAGGAATTGGATGTACCGCTGGTTCTCTTCAACGAGGTTCTAGACCATGTTCTCCGAATCGACCGGTGAGGGAAAACATTCGCTGTGGAAGAATATTCTGTGTGGTTATGCCTGAGGGTTTTATTGACTGATTATTACTTGACCCTTAAAATTTTCAGAATCTTCCGTCAGCCCCAGGGTCATCTCCTGCTTATTGGAGTCAGCGGAGCTGGAAAGACCACTCTGTCTCGCTTTGTTGCCTGGATGAACGGTCTGAGTGTCTATCAGATCAAGGTGAGTCGGTTGGCCAAAACGGACAAACTTGACTGCTCTTGAATAGCCATTTAAAACTACCTAGATGTTCTATTGCTCCATCAACGCAAAACAAATGTTACGGGTGGGGAGAAGTAGTGCTTTCCACTTAAGGGTGTTAAGGTCTGTGTGGAATTTAGTCAAACAAATCCTTGTTGGAACTAGTTAATACGTGAGTTCGGTGGTTGAATAAGGTGCTGAACATCTTGTACCCCGTCCGTCTTCAGGTTCACCGGAGGTACACGGGCGACGACTTTGACGAGGACCTGCGGACGGTGCTGCGCCGCTCCGGCTGCAAGAACGAGAAGATCGCCTTCATCATGGACGAGTCCAATGTGCTTGACTCTGGCTTCCTGGAGCGCATGAATACCCTGCTGGCCAACGGAGAGGTGAAGAACGATAGCGTCTATCTGGGTTACGTCGTAAAACAGTCAAAAGTCCAAAGACTCCTTCTTGCTGTGTAACACGACTATGTTCTGCATGTTTTCCCAGGTGCCTGGGCTGTTTGAGGGTGATGAGTACGCCGCCCTGATGACCCAGTGCAAGGAGGGAGCCCAGAAGGAGGGCATGATGCTGGACACGCACGAGGAGCTTTACAAGTGGTTTACTAGCCAGGTCATCAGGAACCTGCACGTGGTCTTCACCATGAACCCCTCGTCCGAGGGCCTGAAGGATCGTGCAGCCACCTCCCCTGCTCTCTTCAACAGGTAGGGCCTCCCGTACGGAGCCGAAGGACGGATCGGCGCTGGTCATGCCAGGATAACGAATCAAACAGGTTGACATTTCTGTGATTCGGGCCCAGATTAAGATTACATTAGTCTTGCTAACGTTTCCTTTTTCTCCCCACTGTCCCCAGGTGTGTGTTGAATTGGTTCGGAGACTGGTCCACCGAGGCCCTCTTCCAAGTGGGAAAGGAGTTCACCATCAAACTGGACTTGGAAAAGCCCAACTACAAGGTTCCAGACTACATGCCAGTGGTGTATGACAAGCTGCCCCAGCCACCCTCCCACCGAGAGGCCATTGTCAACGGCTGTGTGTTCGTCCACCAGACTCTTCACCAGGTGACGACCCGCTCTTGGGTTATTCTGGACCTTTCCCGATGGCGTAATCGGACAAAATCCTCAGACGGACTCAGTTAAATGGTCCAAAGTGAATGAAAGAATACGAATGCCTCGCTAATCCCTGTTAGTGTGAACCCAGTTCTGTCAGTCAGTGGATGCACATTTCCAACTGTTCTGTTCGTTGCCAGGCTAACAGCCGGCTGTCCAAGCGCGGCGGACGCACCATGGCCATAACCCCTCGCCACTACCTGGACTTCATCAACCACTACGCCGACCTGTTCAACGAGAAGCGCAGCGAGCTGGAGGAGCAGCAGATGCATCTCAACGTGGGCCTGAGGAAGATCAAGGAGACAGTGGACCAGGTAATGCGTTGAGCCAAAATGGATTATCTTCCGTAGCAGACGTAACGTTGGACCTGAGTGAGGTAGCTAGCTAGCGCAGGGGCTTTTTGTTTTTGTCAGTTTAAAGATGTGATGGGATTTTATTAATGTTCGCTGTTCATTCCACTTATTTGGTACCACTGAATTTCCTTGTGATCTGTAGGTGGAGGAGCTGCGACGTGATTTGAGGATCAAGAGTCAAGAGCTGGAGGTGAAAAACGCGGCTGCCAACGACAAGCTGAAGAAGATGGTCAAAGACCAGCAGGAGGCTGAGAAGAAGAAGGTAGAACATCATTGTTCATTTGAACACTAAACACTGGTGGTCTGGGACATAAGTGACTAGAGGCCTGATGTGGCTCGGGTGCCAGGACTTTCACATCCATACTGTGTACCAGTCTCTGTGGATGAAGATGGTTGTATACAGCGGTGGTTTTGAATCTGTTTCCATGGTGATTTCTAGGTGATGAGTCAGGAGATCCAGGAATCCGTGTACAGGCAACAGGAGAAGATCAAAGACAAACAGCTGAGTGTGAAGGAAGACTTGGATAAAGTGGAGCCGGCAGTTATTGAGGCCCAGAATGGTGGGTCTCATCAGTTGTTTTTGGTAGTTTGAAGTAATGAATTGTCATGGACTTTAGATAGTAACATTCTTTAATCAGACATCGAGCCCAGCTGATGTCAATCTTTTTTCTTTTCTTTTGAGAGTTTAAACTTCAATAATAATGATCGACCTGGCAATATTTCTTCACATGAAACTGTCAACAAAATTAAGAAAAGGTCCAGAGACCTGTTTCCATTGGGTTCCTTGTGATAAACAGCATATTTGGGGATGTTCTTATTTGTATTGTCCCTGTTGCTGTTGAATAATTGCATCCTGAAATTGACAAGATTCCCAACTGACAGCAACAATCTCTGAGCAGTAGAATTAGATTTTCTCCCAGATGTTTACATCCTAGACTCTTTCTTTGTCCAGTTTCGTTATGACATCTGCTAATGTCTCCTGTTCACTTCTCGCCTTCTTCCTTCGGCTTTCGACGGTCCTCCCTTCTGCGCCCTCTTCTGGCCGGGGTCAGCTGTGAAGTCGATTAAGAAGCAGCACCTGGTGGAGGTGCGTTCCATGGCTAACCCGCCCGCAGCGGTCAAGCTGGCCCTGGAGTCCATCTGCCTGCTACTGGGTGAGAGCACCACGGACTGGAAGCAGATCCGCTCCATCATCATGAGGGAGAACTTCATCCCCACCATTGTCAACTTCTCTGCCGACGAGATCAGGTGATTTGTTGGATGGGGAGGTTGGGTTTGGGTGGGGGGAATCTGGTGAATGGTGGTGATTTGTTGGAGGGGGAGGTTGGGTTTGGGTGGGGGGGATCAATTTGGACAAGTTATGTAAATAACATTTTGATTCAACCAATTGTAGAGCTTCTGACAGGCCCTTCTAAATATGTATTGCTAGGAACATTGTTGAAAGACATTCAGTAACTCAGTAGAACCAAGAACCTTGTACACACACACACACACACTTCCATTTTATATTCTGGTCCTCCCTATGAAAACTCTGGATGGTGTCATATTTTGGTAAAAAAAAGCTCCTGTAACTATCAATGCCTTAAAAATGTTCCCTCACTTGCCTCTATCGACACTAATACCTCAGGATCCGTTCCGAAACCATAAATAATACTGTTGTCTTTGTTGCTCTGTCCTAACCTTGAAACTGCTGTCGTATTGCAGCGAGTCGATCCGTGAGAAGATGAAGAAGAACTACATGTCCAACCCCAACTTCAACTATGAGATGGTCAATCGTGCCTCGCTGGCCTGTGGCCCCATGGTCAAATGGGCTATTGCCCAGGTAATGAACCTACAACCCACTGACCTTATACTGATAATGGTGAATCTGTTATCCCCATTTGGGACCTGCTGCTGTTATCACTTAAGTGACATTTCCTGGGTTAGAGGTTCTAAACCTTTTCTGCCCATTCCCATTTCTACGTTATTCACCTCTTGCCTCTCCTCCAGCTGAACTACGCTGACATGCTGAAGCGTGTGGAGCCCTTGAGGAATGAGCTGCAGAAGCTGGAAGATGATGCCATGGACAACAAGTCCAAGGCGGAGGAGGTGGAGCAGATGATCCGGGACCTGGAGTCCAGCATCGCCCGCTACAAGGAGGAGTATGCCGTGCTCATTTCGGAGGCGCAGGCTATCAAGGCTGACCTGGCTGCTGTTGAGGCCAAGGTAGGGGAGATCCAATAATATTTATCACAAGCGTTTTACAATGAAAAGTCAATACTGGACAATGGACAATGTGGATTGTCAAGTCTAGTGATTCTGAGGCTATTTTCATAGAACTAAATTGAAGATTCGGTAGAAAAGCACCTCCATGCATCTGGTCCATCATTAATGAACCATACTCCGACTTTCTTTTGTTACCGTAGGTAAACCGTAGCACAGCTCTGCTCAAGAGCTTGTCCGCTGAGAGCGAGCGCTGGGAGAAGTCCAGTGAGACATTCAAGAACCAAATGGCGACTATTGCAGGGGACTGCCTGCTGTCCGCAGCCTTCATTGCCTACGCTGGCTACTTCGAGCAGCAGATGAGACAGAATCTCTTCACAGCCTGGTCGCACCACCTGCAGCAGGCTAACATACAGGTACTACTGAATCCTACAGCGTCTTCTATTCCCTGGGCAACCTGTCCTGAGTGTCATTTGAAAGCTTCATCCGAAGAGTTATTTTTCTTATGTTGTGATGTTCTGAATTCCATTTTGCGTGGCTAATCGGCTCCATCTCTGGAACTAGTTCCGCACAGACATCGCCAGGACAGAGTATCTGTCCAATGCAGACGAGAGGCTGCGCTGGCAGGCCAACTCCCTTCCGGCCGACGACCTGTGCACTGAAAATGCCATCATGCTCAAGAGGTTCAATAGGTGAGTGTCAGTCCAAATAACAATGTCTATGGTCCCACCTCTTTGCCCATCTAGAGTTTTGTCCATCTAGTTTTCAGAACCTGCCGTCTGCTTCAGATCTCAATGAAGATGCAGATCTAGGAGGTTACCAAACATATATAAACCTTATTCCATTTTCTTCAACTGTGGCAAAGATTGTGGTGGGTGGACAGTGCTTTTAAACCTGGTTGTTTGGGATGAATGAGATGGTAATAAATAAAGCTCTCCTTCCACAGGTACCCCCTGATCATCGACCCATCCGGCCAGGCCACTGAGTTCATCATGAATGAGTACAAGGACCGCAAGATCACCAGAACCAGCTTCCTGGATGACGCCTTCCGGAAAAACCTGGAGAGCGCGTTGCGCTTTGGAAACCCTCTGCTCGTGCAGGTCAGAACACTCTTGGTCTCCAGCATGTTCCACTCGTGCATGGCTGAATGCTTTTAAACTAATTATATACATGTGCATCTATCAATACATCCTCTATCAAAGCTTTTAAGGTTTGTTTTCCCTCTGAAAACACCTGGTAGATTGGGCTGTCTAGCCTAACCTTCAGGCTACCGAACTGTGGTTCCATTGGAGAGACCATTAATGCTAGTTCCTGATGTGTATTTGTGTCCCTCAGGACGTGGAGAGCTACGACCCCATCCTAAACCCGGTGCTCAACAGGGAGGTGCGACGCACCGGCGGTCGAGTGCTCATCACCCTGGGTGACCAGGACATCGACCTGTCGCCATCCTTCGTCATCTTCCTGTCCACTCGTGACCCAACCGTGGAGTTCCCTCCGGACCTGTGTTCCCGGGTGACCTTCGTCAACTTCACTGTGACACGCAGCAGCTTGCAGAGCCAGTGTCTCAACGAGGTTCTGAAGGCCGAGAGACCCGACGTGGACGAGAAGCGCTCAGACCTTCTCAAATTGCAGGGTGAGACAATACGCATGCTTGTTACACTGCACTTTTTGGGTGACTTTCAAAATCCCATTTTCTCAAACCTTCAACCCCCTTCCCCCACTAGTTATTGAAGCATTAACCTTCACCCTCCCTCCACAGGTGAGTTCCAGGTGCGTCTTCGCCAACTGGAGAAGTCCCTGCTGCAGGCCCTGAATGAGGTCAAGGGTCGTATCCTGGATGACGACACCATCATCACCACCCTGGAGAACCTGAAGAAGGAGGCGGCAGAGGTGACCAGGAAGGTGGAGGAGACGGACATTGTGATGGCAGAGGTGGAAACTGTCTCTCAGCAGTACCTGTCCCTGTCTTCTGCCTGCAGCTCCATCTATTTCACCATGGAGGCCCTCAACCAGGTAGTGATGGGGTCATTAGCACACTGGGCAGGAAATACCCATAAATGAGTACCATATTTCCAACCTGAGTTCATGTGCATGATTCTCCTTTAGGCATGTAACTTCTGACGGGCTGGGCTGGTTGTTCTCTGAGGTTGATTTTAGTTCTAGGTAACCCTTGGAAACCCTCTTGTAAAGAACCGTAGTGACCTCATCACATGACTTCCTGTCCTTCCAGATGCACTTCCTGTACCAGTACTCTCTGCACTTTTTCCTGGACATCTACCACACGGTGCTTTACGAAAATGCCAACCTGAAGAGTGTCAGCGACCACACCCAGCGCCTCAACGTTATCACCAAGGACCTCTTCCAGGTACATCGCCTAAAACACCTGACAGATGCATTCTGGGTATTCTGGACACTGGTTGTGATAGTGGTGTGCTGGAGCCCAAACTTTCTCCCTGAAAAGTATGTAATGTATGGGCTAATTTGTGGCCTGTGTCATCAAAATCACTTGCTTTTCTAACTTGGAATGTCTTGTATATTTGAGGTATGAGGTTAAAAAATATGTATACATATATATTTGTAAAGAGTCATCTCTCACTTTTTGTAGTAGTCTTGAACTAGCTCACCCGAATGAAGCATTTATGTAGACCTGATGATTAGCTGCCAAGCTGATTCAGCGACGCTAGCTCTGGAGTACATCTACTACGTGGACCGACTTGGGGTCCCCAGGAGGGGTTTGAGAACTAGTGCCCCATACCGTCCACAATCCCAAATCCAGAACCTCCATCAGACACCGGACATCTAGAACTGGAGATGTTTTATTGGTTGGGGTTTCCAGGGCAACAACCATAATCCCTTGGTCTCGTTACAGGGGGCGTTCAACAGAGTGGCCAGAGGCATGTGCAACCAGGATCACATCACCTTCGCCATGCTGCTGGCCAGGATCAACCTCAAAGGCATTAACAGGTGGTTGGCCAGGCTTAGTTTCCAATATGTACGCTTCAGAAAACCCATTGCGGATGCTGGTTTGTTGGCGCGCGGTTTGTTGACCAACGTTCCACGATTGTTCTCAGTGAGCCGTCCTACGACGCAGAGTTCCAGCACTTCCTCCGCGGTGCGGAGATCGTCCTGAAGGGCACGGCGGTGCCCAAGGTGAAGGGCCTGACCACGGAGCAGTGTGAGGCCATGGTCATCCTCAGCCGACTCCCCGCCTTCAAGGACCTGGTCTCCAAGGTGGAGGCAGACGAGGTGAGAAACTGCTGAAAGGGATTGTGGGGGGGGGCGTGTAAAAGTGACCTTCACATTATTGAACCGGTGCCGTTAAATGGAATGGTCAAGTTATTGTAAGATTTAGTTTTTGAGAAGAAAAGTATGCAAATGAAGATATTTGTTTCTTGTCACTGCAGCAATTCTTCATGTGGATTGAGAGCAACTCCCCGGAGCTGTCCGTGCCCTACCTGTGGACAGAGGAGAAGCAGTCAAGTGAGTCCTGCATCATTGCCATAACCTATTCCACAGGAACCCTTTGATGCAAGACTTATGAGGGCACTGAATGGAAGATACACACGTTATAACGCAGACAGACGTGAAGGGAACGTATTGAGCAGTTGCCAGAGTGCTTGCAGATCCAAGCATTGTTGTCACGGGGACAGAGCGGTTTAGTGATGTTTTGTGCTCCGACTGAAACGTATCTCACATGAGCTCCGTTCCCTCCTCGCCAGCTGCCATTGGCCAGGCGGTACATCAGCTCCTGCTAATCCAGGCTTTCCGGCCAGACCGGATGCTGGCCATGGCCCACATCTTCGTGTCCAAAGTCCTGGGGGACACCTTCATGGCCATCATCGAGCAGCCCCTGGACCTGGGCAACATCGTGGAGAGCGAGGTAACGGTGCAGAAAAGAAAATCAACTAGTTGAGCCCGGACATTTCGGATCGGCTGCCTTTTGAAACGTTTTCCTGATCATGGTTCTTTGTACTGTTGTGTTTTTATTCCGACTGCCCATCTCTTCATCAACTAGGTGAAACCCAGTACACCGGTTCTGATGTGCTCTGTGCCCGGGTACGACGCCAGCGGGCTGGTCCGGGACCTGGCCGCTGAGCAGAACAAACACATCACCTCCATCTCCATCGGTAGGCCATCACATTTCAATTCAGTCAATTCCACCTGCAATGGAATATTACAGCCCTTTGACCTGGGAGCGATTATAAAGCATCGTTGCTAACTTATAAAGCATCACAAAATAATCCTGCGTTCTTCCCCTTAGGTTCCGCCGAGGGCTTCAACAAGGCGGACCGCGACATCAACACCGCGGTCAAGTCGGGCCGTTGGGTGATGCTGGAGAACGTACATCTGGCCCCCGGTTGGCTGATGCAGCTGGAGAAGAAGCTCCACTCCATGCAGCCCCACGCCAGCTTCCGCCTGTTCCTCACCATGGAGATCAACCCCAAGGTGAGTTCCCCCCCCCCCCCCCCTCCAGAGAGGAATGTGGACAACCCCGGGACTCTGCGTGGCAGCCGGTTATGTTCCGGGTGTCTTGACGGCTGAGTGTTTTTGGTTTCCAGGTGCCAGTGAACCTGCTGCGTGCCGGACGGATCTTCGTGTTTGAGCCGCCTCCGGGTGTCAAGGCCAACATGCTGAGAACCTTCAGTAGCATCCCGGTGGCACGAATGTGCAAGGTAACCGCGGGATACCAGACTGTCTGCTAACTCACACTTTCCTCCAAAACTTGGCTAATTGTTAAAACCACACCTCTTCCACTACAGGCGCCCAATGAACGTGCCCGTCTCTACTTCCTGCTGGCCTGGTTCCATGCAGTCATCCAGGAACGCCTGCGCTACGCACCGCTGGGCTGGTCCAAGAAGTACGAGTTCGGAGAGTCGGACCTCCGCTCAGCCTGTGACACAGTGGACACCTGGCTGGACGACACCGCTAAGGTCAGTCAGACACACACACACACACACACACACACACGTGTCCCAATGAGTATAGTTAGATCTAAAACACACACACGTTATATCTCATGGGGAAGATGAATCCATCCTAAACTGATATGCAGTTCTTCACACACAATATAAATACACACATTCTTGAAATAAGGAATTGAGTTGTGGGCTTTTCCTTAAAGGTAGATGTTTGAGTTCTAGTTGTAACCTTTTACTGTTCCTCCAACCGCCCAGGGCCGTCAGAACATCTCCCCAGACAAGATCCCCTGGGCTGCCCTGAAGACCCTGATGGCCCAGTCCATCTATGGAGGTCGCATCGACAACGAATTCGACCAGCGGCTGCTCAACACCTTCCTGGACCGCATCTTCACCACCGGCAGCTTTGACTCGGAGTTCAAGCTGGCCTTCAAGGTGGACGGACACAAGGATATCAAGATGCCCGATGGCATTCGGTCAGTGGCCGCCCTCGGGATGGGGGGGGGGGTTACGTTTGGTCGATTATTCCAGAAGGTTCTTTTGGGTTTTCTTTTCGTAACCCTCTCGTTCTATGTCTTCCAGACGTGAGGAGTTCATGCACTGGGTAGAACTGCTGCCTGATACCCAGACACCGTCTTGGCTGGGTCTGCCTAGCAACGCCGAGATGGTCCTCCTCACCACTCAGGGTATGCTATTGGCTGGTGTTCGTCCCAAGTAGCTGCAGTTTTGGGGGCGTGCCCGGTTCTCTCTGGGATCTTTTCTGTCAGCAGCGAGGCTCTTCTCTGCCTTAATCTGGTCTCATAGCAGTTCTAACACATCTTGTTTCCAAAGGACTCTCATATCCAGAAGTCATCTTTGGGTTTGTTTGCAGGTCTCCATATCTGTGGTCATCATGTTTGGGGTCAATTCAGGAATTTCTTAATTTAATTACATTCATTTTAATTGGCTACACTCATACAGAAAGCTACATTTGTACTGAAAGTAGAATTTTATTCCAAGATTTATCTTTTCATAAAACTGTTATTACAAAGAATACACATCTTTTAAAATATAGATTTTATTGTAAAGGAAAAAAAATCTTTGTCATGTGACATTCCACACTTGATGAAATGCCTTCTGGGAGATCTTTTTTAAAACATTTGAGTGATTTATGAATTATAGAAAACATGCAACATGATACATACATTTCCAATTAATTACAATTCTATAAAAATGTTGCTTCCTTTCGGCCAATTGAATTCAAAGCCAAGAATGAAATTGGACTACATTCAGAATTGACCTCAAGCCTGATCTCATATCGGTTTTAATGAAAGATGTATATAAAACCCAGGATTGCAAATTCAATGTATTGGCCATTAACATACTATTCAGCAACTGGTCGGCCATGTTGGCACTCTTCGCAGTTCCTCAGTAGGAGCGCCTGGAATTCTATCGTCAAAATATTACACGGACAACATTTTGTAAAAGAGAAAGTAACCATCTTTAAACCTTTATATACTGTAACTATTCAATATGTTTTGTGGGTAAAATAAAGACCACAGAATGCCAAGTTGGCTGACTAGTGGGCTCGATACAGTGACCTTCACCAGACATCCATGTTTTATATAGATCCACCGTTCTAACGTCTCATCCCACAGGTGTCATTCTGGTGTCCGTCATTGGGCAGGAAAAGTTCTCATAGATCCATCAGACGCTGGTATCATGGTGGCTCATTCCGCTCATGGCCCCTTTATCTTCACATTTAAACTTTTTTTTGTTTCTTCCTCATCAGTTCCAGTGTAATAAGCCAATCCCTGTGTAGTATCATACCCATGTGACTAGACTAGGCGTTCTCACCCTCCAGCAGCTGTACTTCACATTCATCGTGTGGCGCTTGGCTATTGGTTCTGACTTCCAGCCCGCCCTTTGACCCTCCCATCCTGTTCCAATAGAAACCCTTCCTTCCACCATCCCTTCATCCAGCCATCCTTCTACCCGTCCAGCCACCCATTTCCTTTTGGTTACTGTAGGTTTCTTTCCCACAGAGCCCATAGGACCCCCTTCACCTCTGTCCTTTATATACTATTGCATGGTCCGGTCTGACGTTGATGAGTGTTGTTATGGTTTGTTTTGAGTCCTGTTACCCTGTGTCATTTTAAAACAACCACCCCTTATTAACACAACCAAGTGAATGCAAGGCTTTATCTTTTCAAGGCTGTGGTCTTGGTCCACCATTAATTTACTCTCCCCCCCACTGCTTCCCCCCCCCCCACGGGATTGTCTCCTCCCTGACCCTTCTCCTACCCCCACCCCCACCCACCCCCGCCCGGCCGGGCCGCTTCAGGCACTGACATGATGGGTAAGATGCTGAAAATGCAGATGCTGGAGGATGAGGACGACCTGGCCTACGAGAAGGAGACAAAGAGGGAGCGCGCGGCCGCCGCCACCACCACCGAGGCCCAGCCCGCGTGGATGCGGACGCTGCTCACCACCGCCACCAACTGGCTGACGCTCATCCCGCAAACCGTCAACAACCTCAAGCGCACCGTGGAGAACATAAAGGTACGGTCTGCTGGCCACACCCGTCGCCGGGCTCCAACGATTGGATTCGCTAGATGTTGGCGTCCTTTCACTGGACACGTGAACTGGATTTCTGAAATAACCTTCTTCCCTTGATCTGCACAAACATGCAGGATCCGCTGTTCCGCTTCTTTGAGCGTGAGGTGAAGATGGGCTCCCGTATGCTGCAGGACGTGCGGCAGGACCTGAGTGACGTGGTGCTGGTGTGTGAGGGCAAGAAGAAGCAGACCAACAACCTGCGCACCCTCATCAACGACCTGGTCAAAGGTCCTCCACTCCTATACACACACTTGGGACATTTGGCATGTAGTCGGATGCTCTTTTCTAAACACATCGAAGCAACGGGTTTATGTTTTCACACTCTCTCATACTAACCCACAACATGTTGCGAGAGTCTTACCGCGTGAGTTATTGGTCCTATGATGTAATGGTCAGTTCCACTATATGAGATATGGTTGAATATAAATGTGTGTGACCACATACACTTGGACCTTATTGGACTAGTAGGGTCACACGTAAGATCTTCCGTTGACGTCGGTAGATTTATGTAGCGGTCTCCGCGGGAATGTCCGGTTGCTAACGGTCACGTGTCTCGTCCAGGTATCCTTCCTCGTAGCTGGTGCCGCTACACGGTGCCCACCTCCATGACCGTCATTCAGTGGGTGGCCGACTTCAGCGAGCGCATCAAACAGCTGCAGGCCATCTCCCAGGGGGCCACTGCTGGGGGGGCTAAGGAGCTCAAGGTGGGTTCGCTGTGGGGTTCTGGGAAACGCATGCCTTTCCCCCGCTGCAGAAACACTGCCTCGTTAACAGACACGTAAGCTAATGTTCCATGAGTATCAGGCAACCAGGTCCTGATTTTGAGGTGTTGGACTTTTAAACTAGCAATGTTGTTGGTCGAGCGTGTTCCTGTCTGCTCTGGACTAACACCGCTCCTTGTTGTCCCCGTGGTGTTTCCAGAACATCCACGTGTGCCTGGGAAGCCTGTTCGTCCCTGAGGCCTACATCACTGCCACCCGCCAGTATGTAGCCCAGGCCAACAGCTGGTCCCTGGAGGAGCTCTGCTTGGAGGTCAACGTCACCAGCGCCCAGGGGGCCTCGCTTGACGCCTGCAGCTTCGGCATCAAAGGTCAGCCCAATGCTCTCCATCAGTCAACGCGAACTGAACCTTGTGTAAATTTGGGGAGTCAATTTATATAACTTTCTCTCTGTGGCCGACAGGTCTGAAGCTACAGGGAGCCACTCATGGAAACAACAAGCTGTCCCTGTCCAACGACATCTCCACTGAGCTGCCGCTAACTCAGCTGTGCTGGGTGAAACAGTTGAGCACTGAGAAGAAGCACATGGTACGTATCCAGACTACTTTTATCTGGAGTCTGCAAATGTGAAGAGATTGAGCTCAGAGCTTTGACAGTGTTAGCCCTTCACGGGTATGACCTCATAGCAAATGTACACACTCATAGTATAACACACATCTGGATTTCCGTTCAATAAACAGATGAATTATAGGATTTCAAACTACTGGTTTCCCTGTGGGACGTGATGCTGTTGCTAGTGTCTTCCCGCCAACAAACCGAAACGGATTGTTTTGGTCGTCCAAATACCGTCAATGTTCCTTTCTGAATGGCGTGTAACTCACCCATCTGTCTTCACCATAGGTCACCCTGCCTGTGTATCTGAACTTCACCCGAGCCGATCTCATCTTCACCGTGGACTTCGACATCGCCCCCAAGGAAGATCCTCATAATTTCTACGAGCGCGGTGTGGCTGTACTCTGCACAGAGTAGAGAACACCAGAGTTTCATCTTATCATTCCTGTATCACGTTTGTAGTTTAGTCCACTAATGAAGTGTATCCATTAGTCATGTGGTCCATACTAACTGTAGCTTAATAAGGTAACTAGTAAAACAAGAAATGTTGTCATTGAGATGTGGTCAAGAAAGTCTGAGGAATGTAGTCAGTTGGATTGTGTATGGAAAGAGAAGTTGGAAAATTGATGGGTTTTTAAGAGGGATTCTGTATGTTCAAATCAAATATGGTGGCTAAAGACATGGAAAATTAAAGTATGATTTAACTGTTTCCCAATTGCTTTTGATCTTTTGAAAGGCAGGAGCGTATAAGACAGGGTTTTCAGCCCAAGGAAATAACTTAAACACTTCGATTTGATCTGAACAAAAAGAAAATATGAACAATCTGCAGGAGTCTACAGCCCTCGACTGGAACAATGGCCATTAAGGTCAGATTAAAGGACAATTAAGTTTCAATGCCGTCTGGTGAAAATGAACATGAATTACATTGCCAAAAATGTTTTACAGAGCAGATTAATGGATGCATGCAAAAAATCTCAATCAAATGTTGGAACACGGGTGTTAAATACACAAGGACACAACGGCTCTGCGTCTACTGGAACTTGTTACTGAGAACTTATTTCCATCTTCATGGTGAGGCACCCAAAACCAAGGGTTCGCCAGCAAATTCTGTATTTGGGCATTTTCTGTAGGACCAGCAAGAAGCACAACATGTCTACAAATTGCTTTGATTCTAGTTTTATTTTACATTTGTGTACCAGTCCAATATACAGTTGATGGTATGGACTAGCAAAAGCATGGCTTCCATCTTTCAAAGTAGTTATTGTACCTTTATACAAATAATATAGCAATGGTATTATATTGAACGTTACACTTGACATGGATGTTTGTCATTATCTTGAAGTTAAAGTGCATCAGTGATTAAAGGAAAACACATTGATCTTTAAACTATTATCCCAGTAAACTGGAAAAGGTCACAACTTCAACATGATCTTCAAAACATCACCTGGTTAGGAGCTTGTTCTGCAACAAAGAAAACATGTTTTACTATGTGGTAGCAGTGGTCCAAAGTGCTCATACCAGAACCATCTTGACCCTAGGCGCCCATATAGACGTGCAATTATTGAATACGCAATTTTGCACTGAAAGTAAACGCCCCGTTTCTGTACACTGGTCACCTCACCTCAGGGGAGGAATCCCCATTCCCCATTTTGGGGAAACACTGCCTCTTCCTGTGACCAAACTCTTGCGGTGACTCTGCCTCAACAATCTGCACTCCTGGAAGACTGAACTTCCTTTTGAAGAGTGGCAGTGGCACAGGGCTGTCTGAAGACCTTCCTGGCATTTGGAGGCGGCGCACTGAGGTTTCCGCTACCATGTCAGTGACTGAGTCTGGAGTGCCAGGGGTGGACCTAGCAGTTATAACCCCGGAGTCGGCGGACATCTCTATCACAGGGCCCTCCCATCTTAAGTGGTTACTAGGCAATGGGGACTCCAGGTTGCTGCATGTCCACCGCTCAGAGTCACTCGTCGACCTCATCTGAACGTCAACAAGATGCAGCTCTGTTGGGCCGTCCATCAGCCCGCCACTTCGGATCACTTCCTGGAGATTGACAGCAGGATGGTGACTGGTTCTTTTTTGTGCCCTGGCCCAGTACCTGCAGCTCCCTTGTCTCGGCCGCCCCGCTCCGCACACGGACTCGTCCGAATCCTCTGAACTCCCGTCATACGGGTCCGCTGACTGTAACGAGATGGGATCGTCATGCTGCGTGCGCTCAGCACAGGCCAAGGTGAGAGATCCGGATGCAACCTTACCAACGGGTGACAGAGATATCGTCCCAGTGTCTTCTGATGAGGCCGCCTGCTCTCAGTTGCACTGCTCACACACCCCTGAGTCGGAAATGGCATAACAGTGCACCTTGACGACATAGATTGGTAATCAAAGCAAAGAGTTGAGGGCATGGTCATTATTATGTCGACTATGCCAACCTAAACATTTGTCAATCAAAATGACAATGCGCTATGCGGCAGACATTACCATGGTGCTGGTATCAGACCATCGGGGACTGACGTCTGACTCGGAATCTGTACTGGACACTACTTTGCACATATCCTACAGTAAAAGTTGGGAGAATTACTTTGATATTAATCATGTTCAAAGGCACTGACACGAACAAAAATAATGCTACGCAGGGGTTGACTTAATCCGACAAAAACATTTCGAATTATGCAATTTTCTCACCATGTATTTAAATGCAAGCTTATCCAAACTGCCGGGGCAACTTTGAACACGACTGCCATCTGGGACACCTACGAGGAAAATTAACCCATGGTACATCTTATACTTGAAAACAAAGGTACCCCTTGACGACCTGAGAAGATCTGGTTACTTCAGGCTACGCGGTAATAATTGATGACGCAGTAGCGCCGAGGACTTCACAGTTAAGTTTGTTACATCTATTAGTTTGCTGTGGTTTAGTTCATTAGTATCCACCACTGCATACGGCAGAGACTATAACATTTACGGCTTTCTGGCGAGAAAAACGTGCATAAGTAGTGTTGTGGTCAGATTCGCCTACCCAAAATTACCTGCTGGAACTGAGTGTTGCTGGCGTCTCGCTGTACTCATGCTGCTTTGGTAGATCACTTTCCACATTAGCTACCTCTTACAAAAATGAATTGATTGGCTCGTTTCTAAATTGGGATTGGTCCGTTCAGATCAGATGTTATTCACAGATGTTTATAATCAAGCCAGAGAAGCCAGGCCTCATTGGACTCTTCCATGTTATTTTGACACAAGCATTCTACTGTATTTGCTATTAGAAAAATACTTCGTGTTCCTGAGATTTTTTGGTATAATTGAAATGCGTTTTATTCGTGAAAATCATTTCATTCAGCAAAATAGTATTTTCATTACTTCAAAAGCTTTCTTTCTTGGATAAAGGGATATTTTTTATGGAACTTATTGCCTGGATGTTTAGTTATTTGACAATGACATGTATTTTAGAAATGCTCTGAATAAAATTAAAATGTATTTTCTGCATTTCACTCTTTAGGCACCCGTGAAAGGCTCAACTAAACAAAACAAAAACACTAAACAAAAACAAACATGCAAACCCATGTGAAACCTTGTTTTCTGTGTTAAGTAGTGAATTAGCAGCAAATCTAGGTAATATTTGTATTGTTCATTTTTATTCATCAAAATTATAAACGCAACATGCAATAACTGAACATTTCATAAGTTGCTGCACGGTAGGGTTCTTCATATGTGACCGTCAAAGGTCAACTTCTTTATTCGGCGTGGAGTTCATCCGACGTGACCGTCAAAAATGAACAAGAGCACTGAACTCCGTTACAGCACCTAACTGCTAACTGAAATCTCACAAGGCCGGTCCTCGAAATCTCGTCACAACTCCATGGACAGAAGCTTTGCTCTGGTGAAGACTGCAAGTGAGCGGATGAGAATGACTGTTGAACCGACATTCTTACGGTGTGCAAACCGGTAGAAATCCAGCTTTTCTCATACAGTCCCAAAATTGAATACAGGTCCTGGGCTGGTCAAACTTGGTTTTCTGACGTGTGGTTGATTGGACTTACTGGCAAATTGGTTAAAATGACATTGGAGGCCGCTTATGGACAAATTAACCTCTGGTAAATGTCCACTTTTACAGTGGACATTTATTAAGCACATACTTTGGGTAATGATCATGTTTATTCACGAGTCTTCGTAATTTTATGCCATTATGTCACATACTCAAGTGCCTGAAAAGGTTCGTTTGTACTTCATTCTTCATTGTGCTTGTACCAGAATCCACAGATATAGAGCCCTTCATTCTAATATACAATTATTTTATACGTCAAAATGTCAAAAGTGCCAGAAAGAATTAAATGAAAAAAGCTTAAACATTTAAAACCTGCGACTGACATTCATCACTAAATGTATATATTATGTACCACAATCGTTAGGGGTTCCCCAATTTTGTTTTACAGTAACAGACTGTAAAATAGATAACATTCCGATTTTAGTGTAAACAGGTGTTTACTTAATGTCTCATTACATAAGGAAGAAACAAACAAGATGCGCTTTGTTTCTGTCTTCTACTCGGGTATGACATTCGTATTTACCTATAGTTTAAACTTTAGCTCAACTTCCCCAACAAACGGTGATGCGCACGCTTCATGCGTAAGATCCGGGCTCGAGGAAGGATGAATGTTAATTTCAAAGATGGCGGCGGAGGGAGGAGGGAAGGAGATGAACGAAATTAAAACTCAGTTCACTACAAGGGAAGGCGTGTATAAACTCCTCACCCTCTCCGAATATAGCCGTCCCAACAGGGTGCCTTTCAATTCCCAGGGATCGAACCCCGTTAAAGTCTCCTTCGTAAACGTCAATGACCAATCTGGGAACGGCGACAGAATCTGTTTCAATGTGGGCCGGGAGCTGTACTTCTACATCTACAAAGGCGTTAGAAAGGTAGCTAGCTAAACATCCAAACCGTCGTCTTGTTTGTTATTTCTATATCTTAATTGATGAAGACAGCTCAGGGTTTCCAGTTTATGTCCAATGTACATACGGATAGTTACTGTCCTAGTTAACCTCACCAGTCTCTTCTCACTGCACTGTCCTCGTCCAAAACTAATGATAACTATGCGTGGACGGCGAGTCCGCTAACTAGCGACTGTCTGTCAATAATCTGACAGTAGACAGCTGTGAACTCAATATAATTGATATTTAACAACAGTCCCAATATTGCAAATAATTAATTCAGCCAGCGGTCCACTTTGCTTATTTGGTTACATACGGAATACTGTAGCCCACCAATTAGACCTTTCCATTAATTGAAGAAACGACTTTAGTTGCATAGCGACGTGACGGGGAGAATGTAAGATTCAAGGTGGCTGCTCTGGTCTGACTAATTAGGTAGGCAAATTATCTTGCTAGGTTTTGATAGCCTTGACTGTTGCACAGTAAAGCTGTAGTAGCTTTGTAAATCTTTGTGCAGTACCATGATGACATTCACATACACGTGAGGATGTTTTTGCTTATCTCAATCTAAAGCTGCATACAGATTATATATCAGTGTGGTGGCATTGGTTGTGAAGAAGGAATTGGCGTTCAGTTCCCATCTGGGCATTAGTGAGCGGCTCAAGGCAACATACTCTGGTTTGATCTTTATTTCCTCAGTTTGCCACATAACAGGCGAAATGTATTGTTTTCTGTTTCTGTAAGTGGTGTAAACAGATCTAAACATTACGTTATTCACAAGGCGTGTAAATACGTGCATCGGTACTAATGCTTGATCAGGATCAAAAACCTGGCAATAATGCAGCTGAACTCAGAGGCATTAAACTTGGACCCCCTACCACTTGGGGGCAGAAAGTATCAGAAAGATATAATGTAAGTATATGGATGTATGGTTCTTATTGGCCTGTGCAAAAACAGCTGAACTGACTGGAAGCATTAAATTTGATGATGAGTTGCCTTTCCACATTGAACGGCTAACGGCGTTAACATTGACCAGTGGTTGTAAACTGTGCATGGGATGGTCTTGGATCACATACCCTGGTTTAATTCTTTATGTGAGTTGTTTTGGTTTTGACGCAGCCGCGGTATCCGATAGCAAATATTTCTGCTTTACCCTTGCATAGTTTACTTGTCTTCTTCCTGGATAGAGGATATCTAGTTCGCGACAATCGTTGGCGAATCGCCCGAGGCACTTCATTGATGTGAAGCCTTTTTTTTAGCAATATATTTTTTGATGCCCCGGTTTTTAAGTCGATTGCACTCTAATGTTTCTCACCTCTCATCTTCAAAGACCACAGCGTAGCGCAGACCTTTTCATGTCTGGTGTCATGGTAGAATATTCTGGGCCATAATGAACCCTCTACTCATGTCAGCTTTCGTACCACACTGGGTGCTTTGATCCACAAAATGATCAGAAGCTGAAAATGGGCATCACAAGTTGCTGCCATGATCTTGAATGAGAACCTACACTTCTCTTCCAGGCGGCAGACTTGAGCAAACCCATCGACAAGAGAATATACAAGGGAACGCAACCCACGTGTCACGACTTCAATCACCTCACGGCCACAGCGGAAAGCGTCTCCCTGCTGGTGGGATTCTCGGCCGGCCAGGTGCAGCTCATCGACCCCATCAAGAAGGAGACCAGCAAGCTCTTCAACGAGGAAGTAAGTGAGAACAGGAAGTAATAGAAGGGGAAAAACCTAAAGCTGCACGTTAAGATGAGATGGCATTTTCGTAACTGAGGAGAACAAAAACCAGACCTAGATTAGAGAGACAATTGTCAGTGTCCTCAAATGTAAAATGTTTGACAAGCCATAACCCATTGTCACCCTACAATTCCAACATAACGTTTGTCTTCACTGTCCCTCCCTTCCTTTCTCAAACCGCTTTCGCCAGAGATTAATAGACAAGTCCAGAGTGACCTGTGTGAAATGGGTGCCCGGCTCGGAGACTTTGTTCCTCGTGGCCCATTCCAGTGGGAACCTGTACTTGTACAACGTTGAACAAACCTGTGGGACGGCGGCGCCGCACTACCAGTCACTCAAACAGGGCGAGAACTACTCGGTCCACACGTGTAAGAGCAAGTCCGCACGAAACCCCCTGCTCAAATGGACTGTGGGCGAAGGGGCGCTCAATGAGTTTGCCTTCTCTCCCGACGGGAAGTTCCTGGCATGCGTGAGCCAGGACGGCTTCCTCCGGGTCTTCAACTTCGACGCCGTGGAGCTACACGGCACCATGAAGAGCTACTTCGGGGGTCTGCTGTGCGTGTGCTGGAGCCCCGACGGGAAGTACCTAGTGGCGGGCGGCGAGGACGACCTGGTGACTGTCTGGTCGTTTGTGGACTGTCGGGTTATCGCGCGCGGTCACGGACACAAGTCGTGGGTGAGCGTGGTGGCCTTTGACCACTACACGACCAGCGTGGAGGACGCCGACCCCATGGAGTTCAGCGGCAGTGACGAGGACTTCCAGGACCAGATCCACTTTTGCCGCGACCGGGCAAACAGCGCGCAGTCCCAGCTCTCCAAACGCAACTCCACAGACAGCCGGCCGGTTCAGGTCACGTACAGGTTCGGCTCGGTGGGCCAGGACACACAGCTGTGCTTTTGGGACCTCACGGAAGACATCCTGTTCCCCCACCTCCCGCTTTCCCGGACCAGAACGCACACCAATGTAATGAACGCCACGAGCCTCCCGGCGACAGTGGGCGTGGCTGCGCCGGGCGGATTCGGCGGTGTCATGGTGAACAATGTGAGTGCTAACCCCAGCACCAACGGTAACAGCAGCGGGGCCAACACCCCCGGCAACTCTCTCCCCGCCGCCCTGCCACGCTCAAACAGCCTGCCGCATTCTGCCGCCGCCACCGCCAACAGCATGGACAGCGCCATCGCCGCGAGTGTCAGCAAGTTCGCCACGCTCGCCCTTCACGACCGCAAGGAGCGCCACCACGAGAAGGACCACAAGCGTAACCACAGCGTGGGCCACACGAGCAGCAAGAGCAGTGACAAGCTCAACATGGTGACCAAAACCAAAATGGACCCCGCAAAGACTCTGGGGACTCTGCTCTGTCCCCGCATGGAAGACGTTCCTCTACTAGAACCCCTCATCTGTAAAAAGATAGCACACGAAAGACTGACTGTCTTGATATTTCTTGAAGACTGTATAGTGACAGCTTGTCAGGAAGGATTTATTTGCACATGGGCAAGGCCTGGCAAAGTGGTAAGTTCCTTTTGACTCGGAATTCTGCTAAATTCCCATTTGTCTGCCTAGTGTGAAACATTTTGGTTTGGGCACTGCAGCGATTGAATTGCGTAATAGTGGACATTTTGGACAGCGTTGTAAAGCTGTACGACGTGACTAGACGAGGGCACTCGCCACCTGTCTGTGTGTCTCATGTCTTATGTCCATCCGCCACCCCATGCAAAGCCTATACATTTTCAGAGGTATAAATAACGTCAGTGCAGTCCTGTTACTCTCCGCCTCAGAGGACACTTTGAGAGCACTTTGGGGTTCTCCTTGTCAGAGGAGTGAAGAGGTTGACCCCAGTCCAGTGTTTCTGTGTGCCATCGACTCCATACAACAGCCGATATTGTCTCATTGTCATTACTGGCATTGCGGCGTGACCAAACAAGTTGTCCACAGTGGCTGCTTTATGAAGAAGTCTCATAAAGGGGGATTTGCCAGGCCGCTTTCTGTGTGGGTACATCGCAATCGCTGCATCATCCACCTGGTAACTGCTGTGTCATGGGCCACTAGAAGGTGGGGAAGTGGTGGAAGGAAGATGGGGCTGATTGAATTTGATGCTTTGTCAACTTTCCCCAATGCAAATCTCCTTGTTTTCCTTTCCAGGGTTTATTGTCATCCCAAAACCAAGCCAGCTCTCCCAGTGGAACTGTAGTATAGCCTACACTATTTCTGCTGCTAAGAAACCTGCGTTAAAGAGACGTATTGTCACCAGAGCCTGGTGCGGCTCGACACCCCGCAACGCATTGCAAGTCTAGTTATTCCCTTCTGTTGTTTCCTTGTTTTCTGTTGAAGTTTTTTTGGGGGGGGTTGTTCACCTGGCCTAGCCTGGATGGTAGAAGTCTTCAGTTACAGAAATGTAAAGGGTATGGTGCAATTTTTGACAAAAGCTCTGTCTTTTCTGTAATCACTTAATTTTACTGTCTTGTCTTGGTCTTACATCTCACCAGACTGTTCTGTACCTTTAGGCTTAGCTTAGATGCAAACCAGTTAAACGATGTTTGTGCTTTAAAGGAGAGTTCATCCAACTTTCAGTTATCTACCTAACAAATGGTCTATGGGCCAAATGTGACTGCTGTCACAGGAGTTGCCACCAGTTGTCACAGGAGAAACATGCGTTCTCAAGTCAACCATTCATAGTCCCCAAAAAAGAATACACACAAATAAAATCCTTCAGCCACATTAGCCTTTATGATGTGTTAAATGGCACTACAGTTGCTTAATCTGGAGCTACCCATTATCACTGGCTTTGTTCTTACATTGAGAAGGCGGTCACAATTTTATGTTTTGCAGTCCAGATAACAAACATTACGTTAGGATGAACTTCCCCTTCAAGACCAAGAACATGGTCAACCAAGCATTTGCTTCTATCAAGATTAAGTCTTACACTTAATATCCCCATTGACATTTGCACTGATTTTATTTGTCTGGAAATTACTATAACTGAACAAAACAGGTTAGCAGATGGCCTTCAGACACTTGGCTTTAAAGGGATATATTGGGATTTTTGAATTGATGCCGTGAAGTCTTGTTCCCTGGAGTCCAATGACCTTGTGGATAACGCATCCAGTATAGCATAAGTAGAGTTTTGCAAGACAGTACAAACTACTGTTAGTGTAATAACAGGAAGTATACAGGAAAACACAGCATTTCTACTTCTTGCCTAAAACAGAATTAAAAGTTTTGCAAACAATACAATAAAATTATCTTCAGACTACACATATAGACACGAGACTATCCACTAGTTTGTTTGACTCCTACAGCGCCTGTTTGCTAAAATCCTAAATGATCCCTTCAAGCATCCTTGCTCTTGAAACCTTCATCTATTAAGATGGATGCTGCAGTCACAGACTTGGAAGAAAATGGTCCCTCAAATTAGTATATTAAAGGAAAATGCCTTTACATTTTGGATGTACAAATCTGTCAGACAGCTGTTAAGTGGAGAAATTATTAGCAAACGTTGTATATATTAAGCATTTATTTTAATATTATTTCAAATTAATATCTGCTCTGTATCATATGTATTATATTGTAATTCAGTGATTGGAAAAAGGGCAAATTAGCATTAGTTGGAGTTCTCTTCCTATTAAGGAAATATTATATTTCTAAAGCAGATATACATATTCATAATATTAAAATAATCTTGAATATGCAGATATGTTATTTTCTGTTGTACAAAAAGTATCCAGAGTTCTGTATTTTGTTAGGAGATTAACATATTAAATGATCTTATCTCCTGGGGGGAAACGCTTAAAGGAATCAAAGAGCAGAAATCTGACAACAGGGGCTGTCAACTGTACAAATATTATGAAGCTCAGGAAGAATAATAGACCAAGGAAAAAAATCTATTTTGCTGAGCAATAGCTATGCTATTCTATGTTAGGGTAAAGCAACACCCACAAGGAAAAAGTTGGTTTTAAGATTATAGGGTAGGTACTTTTTCCATGTGACGCCTATTGTTGATATTTTACTTTACATTTTTTTCTTGATGTTATTCCAAACATGGTCATGAGATCTATATTCTTTGGTTCAGTTATTTAAATGCCATTAAACCTTAAGATTTAACATTTAAGTCACATAGCCCTTATTGAGAGCCATTTACAGTAGTGAGAGTGCATACACTTTCCAGAATGCGCTACAAAATTAGCAACACAGGCGCTAACTTTAGCAATGTTAGCCAAAAGTCTAAGATGTAATGTTAGTGTAAGTTACAACTAAATCACCTTTAAGTAACATCACATGAAATATTGACTTCAAACTGCTTAAACTTACAAGCTCATGTGCCCCCATTTAAATCCTTTGATTAATATATTGCGATGGCTGAAGTTAGCTGACATTTTTAATGGCAGTTTTAAAGAACTAAACCATGGATTACAGTTTCTGTTAACCCTGACTGCATTTCAGGGTGAGTAACCGTCAAACATCCAGTTGCAAAACAGTTAAATTATCCTTTTAATTTTCTTTTGTGACTACCAATCATTGTTGATGCCATGGACAGTAAAGTGGCATTCTGCACACTAACCAGAGAAGGAATGAAGAGTTACGTGGATATATTTTTTTGATTTTATGTGGTTAACATTTTACGTTTCACACTTTATTCTTCATTAAAAGAAAACACATGGTTCTATTTCACTTGAATTGTTACTGACTTTTGTTTATCAGTTATATTGTGCAGCTTCGAGTGCTTGGTGAAATAATTTTGGGTCATGATAAACATCATCAAACAGACACTTTAAATTTGCTTATTCCCTTGCTATAATGTAATGGCTGGGATGCTGTATATGCAAATAGGTACAATACCATGAACGTCCCATGACTCAGAAACCATTTGTCAATGTTGAAAAATTGCATGTTATTATGTAAAAGAACCAAAGAAAAAACATTCTCAGAAATGTTCACAATGTTGCTTTTTTTCCTCAATACAGTATACATTTTATACTCTTATGGCAATGTTGTAGCGTAATATGTACAGATCTGTTTGTTAATGAGATGATATTACGGCACATTTTGAGAGTATTAGGTGTTGGTTGCTATTGTAATTGTCATGCACTCCAATGAAGTCACAGGTGGTCTGGGAAATCTGTCATTTGTACCATGAAGATAATATGCTCTGTGAGCAAAACCTTTCCAAAAATCCAGTTTTATAAACACTGAAAAACATACAATACACTGTGCTGAATCTATGAACTAACACCTGTTCTTTCTTCACTTGATAAAATATATGCAAGCCTGTCCTTGACATTCTGCGCTGTATGACAAAGTAAATGATTAATTAACCATTAATGAGCATTATCACTGGGTTAACACTGATGACAGAATCAAGTACACTTTGGGGATAATGTATTTCATCTGCAACAGTCATGAATAATACATGTTAATCCTGGTAATGATTGCTGTGGCATTCCATTACCAAACACCCTGTTCTCATTGCTTACCAAAAAGCAGCAGATTTTGCAGTAGCTGAGTAGCTTTGATACATGTTGTCTCAACGTTTGACTAGAAGCAGACTAGAAGTATATACAGTAGCCACCAGTCTGTTTTGCCAAACACCAACAGTTCCTGAAGAACGGGGTCCTGTCAGTAGCCACCACGTTTTCTGTCCAAGGGCGGCAGGTAGCAATTGTTGAAACCCGATCGATGGGATTCATCCCTTGGCTAGAGGGAAAAGACAATCAGGTTCTTTACATGAATATGAACAGAACAGGAAGCTATTTTACTGAGTCCAGAGGCTGTATGTATCAGGGTCTTCGGAATGCCGGGGGGTACGAGAAATACTAGTGTACCTTAGCCAACCGCGAATGGCACTTTTTTGACCCGATGGCCGGGAGAGACCCATGGTGAGCGATGGTGAGGGCTGGCACTGTGGAGACCGGAAAGGTGATCTGGGGGGCTTGCACGGCCACATTGATCTTTGGGAATTCGGCCGGATAACGTGAGGCGTTGCGCCTGATTGGAGGCGGAGCAACATGCTTTATGTTGTGCTGCCAATCAAAAGAATGGAGAATTTATTTTTATCTCTTCTAAATAAAATCTGAATTAATTTACACACCTCTATCTCCCTGAATTCTTTTTAAACAACATATACGTATGTTGGTAACCCCACTGGGACTGAATAACTGTTTAGGTTGTAATATGACCCATCTTTTTCAGGTGGTGCTTGTTACTCATGGCAGATGATGCAGGGTTGGCCTTTGGGAGAGGGGAAGAGGTGTCTGTCTCCTACCTGTCTCCTGCCCTGTCTAGCGGTGCGCCACAGGTGATCCACAGAACTGGGGGTCCCGCTGCTCTCTCCCCCCTCAGTCCCAAGAGCCCGGCGCAAACTGTCAGCCCTCCTCTCTGCCAGCCTGAGAGGCGCAGACCAGAAGAACAGAAAGACAGCGTTCATCAGAAAGGAAGAACAATACATTTCGCAGCACGCGCAAAACCGTTTTCCCGTTGAAATGGTGAGTCACGATAGTGTTTTCCCGGTGAAATGGTAAGGCACGGTCGTGTGTATTCCCGGTGAAATGGTTAGGCACGGTCGTGTGTATTCCCGGTGAAATGGTTAGGCACGGTCGTGTGTATTCCCGGTGAAATGGTTAGGCACGGTCGTGTGTATTCCCGGTGAAATGGTTAGGCACGGTCGTGTGTATTCCCGGTGAAATGGTTAGGCACGGTCGTGTGTATTCCCGG
>JACXGJ010008309.1:0-27634 GCA_016801105.1 Esox niger | reverse complement strand
TCTGAGGTGATATGTGGTAGAGACGCGTGTTGTTTGTTTCTGAGGTGATATGTGGTAGAGACGCGTGTTGTTGGTGTCTGAGGTGATATGTGGTAGAGACGCGTGTTGTTTGTTTCTGAGGTGATATGTGGTAGAGACGGGTGTTGTTGGTGTCTGAGGTGATATGTGGTAGAGACGGGTGTTGTTGGTGTCTGAGGTGATATGTGGTAGAGACGGGTGTTGTCTTATGATGGTCCTCTAATGTTGTCCTTGTGGTTTTCCAAAGCAACCACTACTGTAGCTCGAGGGTGCCTTCATTCTCACACCAGCATCTCCTCTTCCTCTCCCTCCTCCACTCCTCTTACTTCCTGGCTCTAATTAGTTGTTACCGGGGACGATTCTAATGTGACATGTTTATTGCCCTAACTAACAAGTCATTAGCTTAGCGGATGTTTTGTCAATATTAATTCATTCATTTAGGCCACGTCAACGCTTAAACAAAGATGTCTGCCCTGAGAAATGTACTCAGCTTCTGCAGGCTGGATACGGGGGGGGTCAACCAGACCAGGGGGGACCAGAAACCTCTCCAAGGGTGTTGTGGGTAATGGAATGCTGGGAAGATAGAGTGCAAGCCTAAATTGTGTTTGCTTGTTTTTGCATTGGTTCTCACATGAGAAATGAGTAATATCTGAGGAATGTGGACATTTGGCCAGTCCTCACTAACATTTTTTAAAATTTTCAGTCTTTGATTTAAAGTTAAAGAATTTAGCTGTTAGACATTTTTTGTTTGGTTTTGTGTTTTAGTTTTGGGGGTTTTAGATATAGCTATCGTTGGGATGTTTTTAATTGTCCAACATTTTTGGTTCTCAAAAACATAAAAAAATGTGTGCTTATAATAGGATGCCACAATGTAAATTGAAATAATATTTGGGATCAGCTCAACAACAGTAAAACCTGAACCCCTCAGCCTGACACACTGGAATGACTTCTGAAGTCCAATACTCCCAGAATCAGTACCACGACCACTACGTTCATTAACCCTTTTGTTGTCTATCAACTAACACATACAGTCTAACACCTAAACACTCATCATAGTTCTAACTCTCAACCCAAATGATACAGAAAACCCTGAAGCCTAATTATCTTCAAATACTAGTTTTTTTATTTTATTTATTTCTTGTGCCCCTAAATAAACAAACGCACAACTTTTGTCCTGGTTATGAAGAATATGCACTGGAGACTGCGTACAAAGCCACTGACTAATGCGATTGCCTTATTTATTCAACATTTATTCTTTCTTTATTATTGCAATAATATTGTCCATGCCTCCCTTTTCTAATACGCCCCCCATTTGAAAACATCCAACAGCCCATTGGTCCACTGACAAGACAAATCACAGCAGTCCAGGAAGTCAGAACTATATCATGCTGAACAACCTGTGACCTTAAGCATTCATCAATATGTCAGTCCAGAGCTCACTGATGCTTTATAATAAAACTTTATTGGGAAGGAGAAGATTTCTCCCTGACCTTCTTCTGTAAGTCACAAGGGAAAAAATGAAGTCCAGTCTACTTTATGTTGTTAGAAACTTGATATTTATGAAAGGCTACATATTACTTGGCTGCTCAGTCTGTAAATAA
Source organism: Esox niger (assembly GCA_016801105.1). Classification (NCBI taxonomy): domain Eukaryota; kingdom Metazoa; phylum Chordata; class Actinopteri; order Esociformes; family Esocidae; genus Esox; species Esox niger. Next base: position 26,015 of record JACXGJ010008309.1, on the reverse strand, counting down.
AGTGACTATGCAGGCCTGCAGGATGGATGTCGCTGGACACCCACTCACAGCAGGGAGGCGGGGTGAAACCTCCTGTGTGCTAACGGGCACCTATTTCATTCATTGTCTTTGTGTCAACTTGCCGTGGCTGACTCAAATGGTCCACTACTATTGGACGAGGACCCATAGGAGAGAGGGGGCTGGGAGGGGCAAAATGGAGAGGAGTGGAGGGAAGGAGTATACTGGCCAAGCCCTCAGTCTGTCTCCTCTCTAGGTTTCTTCCTAGGTTTGACTCGGACTATCTTGCTTGCTCTTGGGAGTCTCTGGCTGGGTGTCTGTACCAGTAATTTGTGCCTATTGCTGATGTAAAAAGGGTTTTATAAAATATATTTAATTCACTGATTTATTAATTGATTGAGACTGGAGGAGAGAGCGAGAGGGGAGGGAAAAGAGGATGGGAGAGGAGTTAAGAGGAGATTGCTTCCAGAGTGGTGGTGTTTTAATATGGTGGCTGTGGTTTGGCGTGGGTGTGAGTGGGAGTGGGGAGGGAGGAGGACAATGGATAACGACATTTACCGTGAGGTACAGTCAACACAGGAGCAGTTAGGCAGCCCACACACACACACACACACACCCCCTTCCCATCTTAGGCAGTTAAGAGCTGTGATGGGCCAGGAACTCATTCAGCAGCTGTGAGTGTGTTGGATCAGGTTATTCAACCGACCTGTTGCTGTGCAGGGTCTCTACACACACACACACACACACACACATCGTATAGCAGCCCACTATATTCTGGTGTGGTGTAGATAATTGTTGCTGTGATTATTTAATTGATCTGTCACAAACAACATAAAAATTGATTGGAGCTGCCGATATGAGGATGGTTAGAGGCTGTCCTTTGTGGAATGTTAGAGCGTGAGGCTTAGACCACACACTCAGACACGCCCACACACAGACATGCCCACACACAGACATGCCCACATAAAGACACACCCACATAAAGACACGCCCACACACAGACACACCCACATAAAGACACACCCACCCACACACACAGACACACCCACACACAGACACACACAGAGGGATGGATGGATGGACAGAGGGATGGATGGACGGACAGAGGGATGGATGGACGGACAGAGGGATGGATGGACGACAGAGGGATGGATGGACGGACAGAGGGATGGATGGACGGACAGAGGGATGGATGGACGGACAGAGGGATGGATGGACGGACGGACGGACGGACGGACAGAGGGACGGACGGACGGACGGAGGGACGGACGGACGGACGGAGGGACGGACGGACGGACGGACGGAGGGAGGGAGGGAGGGAGGGATGGACGGAGGGACGGACGGGTGGAAGAGATGGCGGTGACACTCATCATTACCAAGCAATGGGTGTGTGTGTGCGCGTGTGCGTGTGGGGGGGTGTCAGTGTGTCTCCAGGTGTTCTCTCCCCTCCATCTAATTGGTGTTTGGGAGGCTGCGGACAGGGTGGGGGGAGGGTGGGGGGGTTGAGGGAGGGGGGAGGGAGGGAGGGGTTAGGGAGAAACATGGAAGAGAGATAGAGATGTTAGGAACCTGTCATTTCTTTCTCCTCAGGACCAGTAGTAATCATCTCAGCGAGGGGGGGTTGGTTTGTGTGTCTCGGCGACGGCAAGACTGCCTGTCCAAACAACGGCACATCAATATTAGAACATTTTACCGGAGCATAGTGTTTACAACCGGCAGGGACAGAGGCACTTTCCGCCTGAATACTGCTGAATGACAGCAGTGTGTTTTTGATAATGGGGCCCATTTTGGAACCATCTATTCCATTCTACTGTCTGTCGGTTCCTTGGTGTGTTTTATGTCAGTGTTCCACACACACACACACAGAGAGAGAGAGAAAGAGAGAGAGAGAGAGAGAGAGAGAAATAGAGCTAGACACAGCTTGGGGGCAAGATGGAGACAATAGAGACAGTAAGATGGAGAGATGCAGTGTACAGTTTTTCAGATTCATGTACAATTCCATACATTTGGGGCCTGATGGTTATGTTTTAACATCAGGCGAGGTAGCTATCATTTTATAGGTAACAATGGTACATTAATAGTTTCTCATTGCATTAGTTAAATTGTTACTGTAATAGCATCTCATTCCATAAGTAACATTGTTACATTATAGCCTCTCATTCCACAAGTTACATGGTTACATTATACCCTCTCATTCCATAAGTTACATTATTACATTATAACCTCTCATTCCGTAAGTTACATTATTACATTATAACCTCTCATTCCATATGTTACATTGTTATATTATAACCTCTCATTCCACAAGTTACATTGTTACATTATAACCTTTCATTCCATAAGTTACATTGTTACATTATAACCTCTCATTCCATAAGTTACATTGTTACATTATACCCTCTCATTCCATAAGTTACATTGTTACATTATACCCTCTCATTCCATAAGTTACATTGTTACATTATAACCTCTCATTCCACAAGTTACATTGTTACATTATAACCTCTCATTCCATAAGTTATATTGTTAAATTATATCCATGTGTCTCTGTCTGCTAAACGTATTTTTCTGTCCTCCTTAGATTTAAACCTCTCATTATGTTAGATAGATGATGTCCCTGCCTGAACTGGTCAGGATTACCACAGTTAACCCCTCTGTCTCAACCAACCCCTCCCTCTTTATCTTTCCCTCTCTCTTCCGATATTCCTCCCTCTTTTAGACTTTCCCGCTCTCCCTTTCCAGCTCCCTCTCTCCATTGTTTCTTCAGCCATTCCTCCCTCTAGCCTCTTTCTTCCATCCCTCCCATTTCTCCTGCTTTCTAAGTGTTTAGCCCTGGAGGCTGTCAGCCACTCATTGAGCATTAGGTATTGTAATCTGTTCATATTACATCTAAACAGACAGACAGGCAGACAGATAAATAGGTGTGTGTTTGTGTTTGTTCACGTGCGTGTGAGTGCACGTGTGTGCGTGTGTTATATGTTCCCGGGGAGCAGAACAGACACTTTAAACAGAGGCAGACATAGTCTTTTCGGCTGCCCTTCTATAGAGCGCACAACCAGCCAGTCAGCAAAACACCCCAGAAGTCAACATGCCAAACAGACTGCCAACCTTTCAGCCAACAAAACAGCTAGCCAGTCAGTCAGTAAGGGAGCAGACCAATGGCCATCAACAGATTGTTAATGCCTTTTACTAATATCCTAAAGCATTTGTATTTATAGCACGGACTATTATATTAATATAACAGCAGAAGCCTGCTAATATTATAATGCTTCATGCTTTTCTGCCGGCCTGGATCTTCCAATCAGGCCGATCAATTCACATTCCCCACTGTGTTTAAACCAATAAGAAGGCAGTGCCATTTGGAAATCTGATGTGCTTGATGACAAATGTCATAAGATAAGGATGATGAGATTATGGCCGGGGGTCGGGGGACGAGAAAAGACCTTTCTAAAGGCCAGAGTGTTAGTGTGTGTTTTGGTGATGTGCACACGTATGCTAAGATGGGTTATTGAAGTTCCCATCGTCCAACAGCTGTATTGATAATGGATGGGGTGAAGGGGGTGGGTGTGGCCTGTCAGAATAGTAGTGGGTTGGTTGGTTGGTTTCGTAATGAAACATGGTCCCTCCCGTCCAGCCTCCCTTTCTGTCTCTTTCTATTTCTCTTTCTCTATTGTTCTCTCTCTGTCTTTCTTTCTCTTTCTCTGTCCTTCTTTTTGTTTTTTATCTGAAATAAGAGCAGTTTTGCAACAGTGTAATAAACTTCATAGGTTGTCTTCTACAGCCAAAGTGTGTGTGTGTGTGTGTGTGTTTTAGTAAAACCTGAAAGAATTTGACTCATGGGGACCTTTTTCCGGTCCTCATGAGGCAAAAGTCAATTTTCCGACTAAGGGTTTAGGTTTAGGGTCAAAGTTACAGTTCATTTTAGCGTTAGTATTGGGGTTTCTTTAAGGTCCAGGCATTGTTGGTTAAGTTCAGGGTGAAAGTTAGGCATTACATCCTAGGTAAAGTTTAGGCATACATGTTAGTTTATTGAGGTCGGGTTAGGTTAAGGTTAGGCTTAGGGTTAAGATTAGGGCAAGGGAGCATTACATTTGTATTTTCTGGTCCCCATGAGGATAGTTATACAATCTTGTGTGTGTGTGTGCGTGAGTATGGGTGTGTGTGCGTGAGTGCCTGCGTGCATGCGTGTGTGCGTGCTGCATGCCTGTAGATGGCTTATTATTATGAAGCTAGACACTAGAACACCTGCAAGCAAGCATTCACTCACCAGCTCATCTGTTCATATTGTGCTCCACCAGAATCTCCAAGGCTGGTGGTTTCTGACAGCTTCTGACATTCAATCAATTAATCAATCAAATGTATTTATGAAGACCTTTTTCATATCCACAGTTGTCACAAAGGGCTTTTACAAACCACCTGCCTGAAACCCCAAGGAGCAAGCAACTAATGCTTAAGCACAGCGGCTATGATAAACTCCCTAAGAGGGGCTGAAATTTAGGAAGAAACCTAGAGAGGAACCAAGCTTAGTGGGGTGACCAGTCCTCTTCTGGCTGTACCGGGTGGACATTTTCAGAGTACCAGTTGTAATAATTTGTAAATGCACCTTGTCCTTGACCACGTAACCACTGAAGAAAAACATTCAGGAAAAAGCACTGTAAACTACATATGTAAACCAGTGTTGATTTCAGGAACCTTCCCATTCGGACTAATTCAAAGTTGTTGTTTTTGTTTATTGATGGTGTTATTGTTTACCTCCGCAGGTAAGGCCTTGACCTTCCTCCTCCTACAACCTCCGAGCCCCAAGCTTCCCGCCCACAGCACCATCCGCCGTACAGCCATCGATCTGATTGGCCGAGGCTTCACCGTGTGGGAGCCATATATGGATGTGTCGGCCGTTCTCATGGGGCTGTTGGAGCTGTGTGCCGACGCAGAGAAACAGCTGGCCAAGTGAGTAGGGAGTACACACACACGCACACACACACACGCACACACACACACACACACACACACACACACACACAACTCCACTCTAAACCCAGTCTCTACAGTCAGATACTACAGACAGACAGACTCTTTAATCCCATACTACGGACGGACGGACGGGCGGACAGACTCTACAGTCATAGACTTCAGACAGACTCTTGCCATCAGATACTACACAGACAGACTTTACAGTTAAATACTACAGACCGACAGACAGACTACAGACAGACGCTACAGTCAGATGCTACAGACAAACAGATTCACAAGCATCTGTCTGCCTGCAGAGTGTCCAACACGCGGAATGATGAAACCACAGCTGTAATGTGATTGGATGGTGAAACCACGGCTGTAATGTGATTGGATGATGAAACCACGGCTGTAATGTGATTGGGGCCCATTATGATGTAATGATGTCTGTATGGCTGGCGAGAGGCAGAGGAGACCTAACTGTCTGCCTGCCTGTCCAAAACACACATACGTACACACAGACAGACAGACACAGACACACACAGACACAGACACACACTCCCCCTCACCTAGTCCTTGCAGGCTTTCTCAATCCCCTAAACAAGGTTACCCACGGCAGCGCGACAACCAATGAGAAATGCTACCAACATCAAATTATGCAATTAAGATGAAACCCGATCTTAACAAATTTATTATGAGTATAAATATGTCTGCCTTTTTTCTGTTGTGTGTGCTAACATGGTTAGCCCAGAATGGCCGTCATTTTTCAGGGTTTATTAGCTCACAAGGAGAGGGGCTGATGCCCTGACCTGTGCCCCATGAACACACTTAGCCCGGATGATAACTGTAAATATGAGCCTGGCAGGTTCACCAGACAACATGGGATGACAGTGCCCCTTTTCTCCTCTGTGAGGTTTTATTTTACATTATTTTATTTTCAACATGTAAGTATTAGCAGTGCTCATGAGATCATTTTGTGATCTTTAACAAGTGACTCTTCCAACACTTATTGTGTAGAAAATAAACTATATGTAATTATTGACATTATAAAATCTGGAAATGTTGATCTAGTAAAAGTTCTATGAACAAGACCGCCTGATTCAGTTTCTCCAGAAAGAACAAATGTCAGTTGTAGTAGGAAGAATAAAACGTTCTCCATAAACTAGCGTTCCCACTCATCTCCTCTTTACTTAAACTCTGCCGGTACTTAACCTGACACCCTCCTTCCCCTGTAAAGGCTAGGGTCTGCCTAGACTGTTACGGCCAACTCTCCCCCCCCCCCACACTGTACGTGAGATGTGGCTGTCTCGGCCCATACCTCACCCTGGTACCAGGGCTGATCGAAGTCATTGATCAGTTATTGGCAGGAGGATGGACCTAATGCCCACGGAGACATTGAGTCCGTCTGTCTCTTGTTTATTTACAACCGTAAATCACATGGGTACACACAGCTGGTGTGTCTGTGTGTCTGTGTGTCTGTGTGTCTGTGTGTCTGTGTGTCTGTGTGTCTGTGTGTCTGTGTGTCTGTGTGTCTGTGTGTCTGTGTGTCTGTGTGTCTGTGTGTCTGTGTGTCTGTGTGTCTGTGTGTCCGTGTGTCCGTGTGTCCGTGTGTCCGTGTGTCCGTGTGTCCGTGTGTCCGTGTGTCCGTGTGTCCGTGTGTCCGTGTGTCCGTGTGTCCGTGTGTCCGTGTGTCCGTGTATATCTGTGTGTCTGTGTATATCTGTGTGTCTGTGTATATCTGTGTATCTTTGTACTACAATGGCAGATAGTACTACTATCATCACTGTTACTACTACTACCAGTACTACTACCCTCACTGTAACTACTACTACCAGTACCATGACCATCACGCTTACTACTACTACCAGTACTATTACTCTCACCATTACTACTGCCACTACCAGTACCACGACCATTACTACTACCAGTAATACTACCATCATTGTTACTACTTCTACCAGTACTACTACCATCACCATTACTACTACTGAATCTCCAACTAGGTATGCTGCTTTGTCTCGTTGTCTCTCTCTAGTCTAATTATCTGGCTTCAACAGTGTCTCGCCACAGAGTTGTTTTGTTTCTATTTCTTGCACACGAGTGTAGGTGGCACTGTGGCTAAGCCTACCATCTGATCCCTCTCTTTATGCCCCTATCACTCTCCCTCTCTGCCTCTCTCCCTCTCTGCCTCTCTCTGCCTCTGCCTCTCTCTGCCTCTGCCTCTCTCTGCCTCTGCCTCTCTCTGCTTCTGCCTCTCTCCCTCTCTGCCTCTCCCTCTCTGCCTCTCTCCCTCTCTGCCTCTCTCCCTCTCTGCCTCTCTCCCTCTCTGCCTCTCTCCCTCTCTGCCTTTCTCTGTCTCTGCCTCTCTCTGCCTCTGCCTCTCTCTGCCTCTGCCTCTCTCTGCCTCTGCCTCTCTCTGCCTCTGCCTCTCTCTTCCTCTACCCATCTCTTCCTCTTTCCGCCTCTCCTCTCCCTCCATCTCTTCCTCTCCCTCCATCTCTTCCTCTCCGCCCTCTTTCCCCCTCTTTCCACCTCCATAAGCCTCTCACTTCCACCTCCCTCCCCCCCTCTCTCTCTCTTTTTCTTTGTGTCTTGCTCTCTGTCACACCTCACCCCATTTTGTTTTTATTATCTGTGCGTGAAGCATAGTTTGTAGTGAGGTGTGTTTGTGAGGCCATGTGTTAGTATGTGTGTCAGTCTAAATGTCTGCTGTGGCTGTGCAGGTGAACACTTGCATTCCCCAAAATGAGAATTCCAACAGATACAAATAGTTGTTCAAATTGGTCACATCTAAATGTTCAGTTAACTGCGAACAAACTTCCCTTCCTCATTTATTTGGCATTTTCAAAAACAGAAATCCCTTTCCTCTCACCCTTATGCATGTCATTCAGAAACAGTTATAGTCGTAATAATTTTTTGTTGTTTTGACATTTCCATGCCAAGCAAATGCAAAATAGTTATACTAATATGGTTTTGTCAGTATTATAATATTTTATCAATACTTTTCAGCTCTGCAGAACCCCAGTGGGTCCTGGACCTCTGCTTGAATACCCATGTTTTGAAGCAATCCAGGATTATTTCAAGTGTTTCCAGGGATTAGGTTCATGTTACTGTCCTGCAAAATGAGCCCTGATTTCCAATATATAGCCCAAGACACATGAACACAACGTTTTAAGCCCTTTTGTTAAAATGTTGACTATCATGTTTATATATTTGTAGAAAAAACATTCAGTCCCTATTTATTGTTCATTGTTTTACTGTAAAAATAGAAATAAAAATAGATAGTTACAATTATTAAACCTGTAAAGCACAGATAGAGATGGGAGGACATGTCCAGCTGACAGCTCAGGTAGAGATGGGAGGATATGTCCAGCTGACAGCTCAGATAGAGATGGGAGGACATGTCCAGCTGACAACTCAGATAGAGATGGGAGGACATGTCCAGCTGACAGCTCAGATAGAGATGGGAGGACATGTCCAGCTGACAGCTCAGATAGAGATGGGAGGACATGTCCAGCTGACAACTCAGAAAGAGATGGGAGGACATGTCCAGCTGACAGCTCAGATAGAGATGGGAGGACTCAGAAATCCTTCCAAAAGCAGGTACCTAGTTTACAGTTAGGACATTAGGATTTGGATTTGCAAAAATACAATAGATTTTTAGGGACACTCATCTTTGATTTCCCAATTTGGATTGCTTAGGTGTGTGTGTGTCTGTGTCTGTGTGTCTGTGTGTGTCTGTGTGTGTCTGTGTGTGTCTGTGTGTGTCTGTGTGTGTCTGTGTGTGTCTGTGTGTGTCTGTGTGTGTCTGTGTGTGTGTGTGTGTGTTGTAGCAGGTTAAAATCATAGTGGTTGCTGTGGTGATCATAAAATATTTATTGTGATGTTGGGGCATTCATTATTCAGAACAACCTACTGTGATTTGATAGTATTATGCAGTTTTTCCTCTGTTTCTCCTCCAACACATCTCTTGGCTTTATTTGAAGTGCGAGCAACAGAAGCCACAGGAGAAGATCAATGTTATGAGGCAGGAGGATAATTTGTGGTGTTTTTTTTTTAAGAATGTTAAGAGAATATCCCTAGATATAAACCAGAATTATTCATATTTTTCGTAGAGACACTTGTCAATAATTACATTCAATCGCATTGGAAATGGTGGTGAGAACAAATTACTGTAGACGCATACATACTGTCTACTGTGCTTGGGGACGAGTTATTCATATAAATATATCAATGAGATGACATGATATGTATGTATGCCTGACTGGTTATTTATATTTAAATGGGGTTGTCGAGGAGTCTTAAATGTGTCGGCCTGAACAGGGGCGTCTTTGAACTGAATGTATTGACAAATGGTTGGTTCTCTATCAGAGGAAAAGTCTTCTTCTCAGGATCCTGTAAATCACTGATCTCTGAATTAATCCCTTTTGATAAGGAATGATCTGAGCACTTTCTCACGATGAAACGCCCAACCTGAAAAAAGATGTGTTAAACTCAGAACTTTTAGAACTTTTTTTATTTGTCTTTGTGTATGTGAGAGGAGAAAAAATAGACGTTTTAGCTGCTGTAGATTTGTTCTTTTATGATATAATTTTAATGTTACAAATTTTTGTTGGGTTTCATTGCAATGTTATTAATTTTGTTGTTATTAATTTGTCATATTTTAAATAGCTTTTATGTAAACATTATTGGAAAAGGTAATGCATTTATTTGCATTAAGTGTTAATTTTTACTGAAATATCATGTCATGTTTTATTAGCTATTCTTAAAAAAAAATATCTATTACTGTCTATCTTTAATTTGATAGTGAAGTAGATAAATAGCATTACTCTCCCACGTACAGAAAATATAACATGTTTTACATTTAAACAGCTCTGAGTTATTGACTGCTGGTGTCTATAAATATTCAAATGAACATATTGAAGTTAGTTTAAAAGATTGTAAAAGGAAAAAGCATCACGCTGTAATATTTTTCAATTTGTTTAGTTTTAAAAATACAGGAATTACACTAAATTAAACTAAACATGTGTTAAGAATTTCAGTTAGGTCCTTTTAACATAATGATAATAACATTTAATTAAAGAGCGCATTTACCACGCACTCAGTTCACATTAGATTAAATCAAAATGTAATTAACTTAATTTACTAACAAATAACTAATTAAAACATATAAACGTTTTTTTAAATATGTAATTAGTTGTTTTGAAATGAGCGATTGTACAGAGAGCTATCCCAATGACATCAATAACATCAGAGTTACATGATCTCCTCTGATTGGCTCTCGTCCATGATGCTGGTTGTGGCTAGCTGGACCAGGCTGTTTGTCTGATTGGTGGAGTGCATGATGGGAAATAGTTGTTAACATTGTCTTTTTTTATGAATCAACTGATGTGGATCATGTGATATCGGATATGACTAATTTTAAACTATTTTTACCATACTGTACCTTATTTATTGTTCTTTAGTTTTTTAGTCATCACAGTTTACTTTTACCTGCGCAGCTTCTGCAGCGAAACTCTTTCTGTAGTTGTTGTCTTTCACACGTCTTTACCAGGAGGTTGATTCTCATGAGGAACTAAAATACTTCCATTCATTTTATATTTGTCACTGTTTTGTAGGATATTTTCCTAGTAACATTACTTTGATTGGACAGAAAAAGTTCTTACACACTTTGTGTTTTGGGGTGACTGTGAACTCAGCGTCCTGGATCTGTGCTGCAGAATTACGCAATGTGTTTTTGAATGACCTGCTTATTTCAGGATTCGTGGTTACATTTATCATGGCAAGATGTCAGTTTGTGTTGTGTAGTTTAATGTGTAGTTTTATGTTAAGTCTGTGTAGGGTAGCGTTCAGTGTGTGTTGTTTAGCATTCAGTGTGTGTTGTTTAGCATTCAGTGTGTGTTGTTTAGCGTTCAGTGTGTGTTGTTTAGCGTTCAGTGTGTGTTGTTTAGCATTCAGTGTATGTTGTGTAGCGTTCAGTGTATGTTGTGTAGCGTTGTGTGTAGTGTAGCGTTCAGTGTGTGTTGTTTAGCGTTCAGTGTGTGTTGTTTAGTGTTCAGTGTGTGTAGTTATGTTATGTCTGTGTAGGGTAGCATTCAGTGTGTTGTGTAGCATTCAGTGTGTTGTGTAGCGTTCAGTGTGTTGTGTAGCGTTCAGTGTGTGTTGTGTAGCGTTCAGTGTGTGTTGTGTAGCGTTCAGTGTGTAGTGTAGCATTCAGTGTGTTGTGTAGCGTTCAGTGTGTTGTGTAGCGTTCAGTGTGTGTTGTTTAGCGTTCAGTGTGTAGTGTAGCGTTCAGTGTGTGTAGTGTAGCGTTCAGTGTGTGTAGTGTAGCGTTCAGTGTGTGTAGTGTAGCGTTCAGTGTGTGTTGTTTTAGTGTTCAACGTGTGTAGTGTAGCGTTCAGTGTGTGTTGTGTTGCATTCAGTATGTAGTTTAGCGTTCAGTGTGTGTTGTGTTGCATTCAGTATGTAGTTTAGCGTTCAGTGGGGGCAGACAAGATGCAGAATGACTGAGTGCTCCTGACTCAGTGTGCTGAAGGTAGACTGTGGCTGGTCTGATTGATCCAGCTAATGAGATGATGTGGTGGTGACCTGAGCTTCAATCAGGAACACAGTCAGACCTATCAGTCTGGAACACACACGCTCATACAGTCACTCACACACACACACACACATTCAAAGAAACTGAATTTCCTGCCGCACATACAAAGACACATACGCACAGACTGATCAGTGTACAATAGGACCAGACTAATGGGAAATTATGACTAATGTAGATCTATTATGTGACAGATGGATTGAATGCACTATACTAACTCTATACAAACTGACACCATGATGTGACGTGGCTGTAACTCTATACTGACAGACACCATGCTGTGACGTGGCTGTAACTCTATACTGACAGACACCATGCTGTGACGTGGCTGTAACTATACTGACTGACATCATCACGTGACTTGACTGTAACTCTATACAGACTGACACCATCACGTGACTTGACTGTAACTCTATACTGACTGACACATGATGTGACGTGGCTGTAACTATACTGACTGACACCATCACGTGACTTGACTGTAACTCTATACAGACTGACACATGATGTGACGTGGCTGTAACTCTATACTGACAGACACCATGCTGTGACGTGGCTGTAACTCTATACTGACTGACACCATGATGTGATGTGGTTGTAACTCTATACTGACTGACACCACGATGGGACGTGGCTGTAACTCTATTCTGACTGACACCATGACGTGACGTGGATGTAACTCTACACTGACTGACACCATGACTTCGCTGTAACTCTATACTGACTGACACCCTGATGTGACGTGGCTGTAACTCTTTACTGTCTGACACCCTGATGTGACGTGGCTGTAACTCTTTACTGTCTGACACCCTGATGTGACGTGGCTGTAACTCTTTACTGTCTGACACCCTGATGTGACGTGGCTGTAACTCTTTACTGCAGGACACCCTGATGTGACGTGACTGTATCTCTTTACTGTCTGACACCATTATGTGACGTGGCTGTAACTCTATACTGACTGACAAGGTTTGGTCTGTGTCTGGTTCACGGCATTCTTGGGCTGTGTGGATGTAGACTCCTGGTGTTGGCTGAAGCGTTGTGGTTCATTCCTCTACGTTATAGGACTCTGACATGCTAGGCGGTAGATGGGCAGCAGAGTGTTTCTTGGTTCACTGCAGCACTGTGCTATCCGTGTGTGTCGTCTGCGGGTCAGTTGACCCAGTGCGGTTTGACCTTGGGTTTGGGCCTGGCTCGGCCCGATGAGGGGACTGCGATGCTCTGGTCCGTGCAGTGATGGCTGATGGTGGGACTGCGGGCCCGGGGGCCAGATTGCTTTGGCCGTGTGTCTAAAGAGCAGCGCGGCATAGCCTCCCGCTCACATTAAGCTCTCCACCTTTGATGTGGTTCCCCCCTCTGCACGCGCGCCTCCCCCCGCGCTCCTCCACCCCCACTGCATATTCACCCGCTCCGCCGCTCCGATGATTTGTTAACAAGGGGGCCACTCACTCTCCATTTCAGACAGAAGCACCGACTTCCCCATTTCCACGGCTAGCTAATGGCAGGGGACTGGGTGCCTGGCAGGCCCCGTGCCTGTGCCTGTGCGTGTGCGTGTGCGTGTGCGCGTGTGCGTGTGCGTGCGGGCATGTTCACGTGCATGAAGGCCCCCGTGTGTCACACTGCCTGGCGGACGTTGGCTGAGCAGGGCGTAATTATGGTGCATTGTGGGAGTCCATTATGCCAGAGTCGTGTGAGTGATCCCATTGACCTTGGTCTGACATTATAAGCTGTGTCTAATCTTTTCACTCTATATTTCTAACGCTTCCCTCCCCCACCCCTCCCTGTGCCCGTCTTTGTCCGGCTGCCTGGTTAGCATCACAATGGGCCTGCCCCTCAACCCGGCGGCGGACTCGGCCCGTTCGGCACGCCACGCTCTCTCCCTCATCGCCACGGCAAGACCACCGGCCTTCATCACTACCATCGCCAGAGAGGTGAGACCTACACCCTAACCCCTACACCCTAACCCCTACACCCTAACCCCTACCCCCTAACCCCTACACCCTAACCCCTACACCCTAACCCCTACCCCCTAACCCCTACTCCCTAACCCCTACACCCTAACCCCTACACCCTAACCCCAACACCCTAACCCCAACACCCTAACCCCTACACCCCAACACCTTAACCCCTACACCCTACACCCTACACCCTAACCCCTACACTCTTTATGTTTAGTCATTTAGACATTTGAACACTCTTGGATCAGTTCATTATCAGTGTCAGTGTGAACGGTTTGTCTCCTGCAGGTCCATAGACACACAGCAATGCAGGCCAACTCCCAGTCCCAGCAGAACATCCATATGACTTCCCTGGCTCGGGCCAAGACAGAGATACTGAGAGTCATAGACATCCTCATCGAGAAGATGCCTTCTGACGTGGTGGACCTGCTGGTCGAGGTGAGACGGATTGCCTCGCCCATTCCCTTTGGGAATTTGGCCTTTTTAGATTAGTGGCAGCGTTAAGAGAGCACGCAGTATTCACTAAGAACTCCTCTTCCTCTTCCTCCGTCTCTAGGTGATGGACATCATCATGTACTGCATTGAAGGCTCCCTGTTGAAGAAGAAGGGGCTCAATGAGTGTTTCCCTGCCATCTGCAAGTGAGTACATTTAGAATGTACTGTGACTTGGGATGTACTGTGACTTGGGATGTACTGTGACTTGGGATGTACTGTGACTTGGGATGTACTGTGACTTGGGATGTACTGTGACTTGGGATGTACTGTGACTTGGGATGTACTGTGACTTGGGATGTACTGTGACTTGGGATGTACTGTGACTTGGGATGTACTGTGACTTGGGATGTACTGTGACTTGGGATGTACTGTATCTTGGGATGTACTGTATCTTGGGATGTACTGTGACTTGGGACTGCACCCAGTGTTACAAGCCCACTGATCTACCAGCTGAGTCATTATCTGTTCTCAGCAGGACACTGTCATTACAGACGCATCAGGTGATGCCCTTTCTGGCGTCAATGTATGTCCTAAAAAACCACAGGTACCGACCCTCTTCTAGACCTACAACAGGTGTCACGCATGTAGAGATTTACACATGTAGTCCTGTTAAAACTGGTGCACACCCCTGGGAAGTTGTCTGTATGTGGCAAATGCCAGCCACCTTTGTTGAGTAACCCGATTAACCAAAAAAATTACATATTTAGCTTGCACAGTAATATTACAACAAATTTGGATCCATTTATTCAATTAAATTGAACATAAACCCTATTTCCTGAAATGTTAGCACACCCCTGTCAGTACCATCATGTAAATTGGGTAAAAATGAAATAATGTGCACCAAACGAGGTGCAAGTTGTAAGAAAATCATAAGAGCTGGGTTCAGCCTCCCGTCAAGATGAGAAAAATGGCCTGGTTTGGTCAAAAACCATATAATGCCAAAATGTATCTGAGGCCCTCACAAGACAAATGATTGACCCCCATGAGTCTGTGAAGGGTTTAGAAGGCATTTCCCAGTTATTTAAATGAAATCATCCCACTGTCCAACAAATCATCTACAAATACAAATTTAAGAAAATTTGGATTCCACACTGCTGGCAATCTAGACAGGACATCTCACTATATAAAGGCCAAGTGCTGAAGAAGAAATACTCATTGAAGTCTCTAAGAGCTGAACTAGGCCAGAGACTTGATGTCACTCTAACATCTACGAAGCTGCTTTAGAACTCACTCTGATCAGATGAGACCTGCTCCACTCCAAGCAATAGCAGAGCATCATTCAGATCTAGGCTCGCGTGAAGATGAGTAACTTTAAACTTCCAGACTCTTAACTGTCAGCACAGGCGTTGCAGACGAGACAGATGCACCAAAATAACTTTGTGATCCAATATGAAGTCACTAACAATCTCACTAATCATGAAACTACATAGAAAATGATGAACTCCACACTGGACAAATTGAAAGGTTGGTAATTATATTTGAAGCTTCTAAAATAATAGGAAAAGGCGAGTTCAGGCAGTTGTTGGCTTAATATAGTTACACAATGTATGACTCAGTAATTCCTTGCTTACCAGAGTGATGTTATATATCCATAGAATGGATGCTTCTTGTTGACATCTGCATTTTTTTAATGGACTAATCAACTCTGCTTTGTTTTGTCTTTGCTTCTGGTGAATCACAACAGTTTAGAAATGACTGCAGTAAACAGCATGTTCCCTGCAACTGTTCTGTTGTACAGGTTTTACTGCCTCCTTTAAATTGTTGTCTTTGTAATTGCAAGCAAATGCCAAAATGAAATTATTATTTTTGTTTTTTTATATGCCCTCAAGGGAGAAATGACAGATGGTGTACATAGGTTACACACTGTTCTTCAGCTGCGGTTTTAGATCCATTACTCATAATGGCCTTTTCGTGGTTATTAATAGACATATTCAAGAGCACTGAAATCGTGATGTACCACTGAATAGTAAATTACAACACTGAGTCATTGTTTATAATGCAAGGTGAATCTCGACTCGTCCTTAATGTCTGCTTGAATGGGACTAACAAGGCCTTAGAGAGACCAAGTAACAGACAAGAGAAAGATCAAGAAAGTGGGAGGGAACAAGAGAATGTGGGAGGGAGCAGTAGAAAGAGGGAGGGGAACAAGAGGAAAAGGGAGGGAACAAGAGGAAAAGGGAAGGAACAAGAGGAAAAGGGAGGGAACAAGAGAAAGAGGGAGGGAGAATGAGAGAGCTACCACCCAAGACCTGAGAGCGAAAGCGAGAGTCATTGCCTTCTAATTTCCTTATATGGTTGATGAGGGGGAAAGGGTCGGCTGACACTCTGGGGTCGATCGGGGATGTGAGGGGTTAAAGGTTGGTCCACAGGTGACGGTGTCCATTGGCTGATGTTTGATGAATAAGTTCTGAGCTCTTGAAGTGCGTTGTGCTACTCCACACTGTGGCGTTCTACTTGATGAAAGACCCAGTCCATTTTTACTGTATTTCCGTTGTGTTCTACCGGCCGTCATTTGTGTGTCCATTAAGTGTTGCCCTATGTCACTAGTGTGATTCCATTGTCTTCACACTGTGTGGTGTGTTTCTGTCTTTGCCTGAATGAGCTGTGTTTCTCCTTGCCTCAACGGTGTTTTAGGTTCTACATGGTGGGCTACTGCGACCGGAGTCACCGCATCGCTGTGGGGGCTCGCCAGGGCTCCGTCGCCCTCTACGACGTCCGTACCGGCAAGTGCCAGGTAATCACCAAGACAACACCAAAGACACACAGCTCCGGAAAAACTAAGAGACCACTGCACCTAAAAAGTTGAATTGGGCACCATTTGAGATTATCCTCACAGTGGACATCTGCCTTAACACACACAATGCAGGAACACAAACACAAACGCATACTATACACATTAATGCGCACAGGGTGGAATATTTTTACAGGCACACACACAGACAGTTTTCCAGGCGATCTCTCCTCTGGCCTTGTGTTTGTCTGATACACTGCAGCATTTTATCAGCTGTCATTTTGTTTCCTTTATCTCTGAGCTGGCAAAGCCTCCCAACATGCTCCCCCGCAGGGCGCACCAGAGCCGTGTGTGTGTCCGTCCGTGTGTGTGTCCGTCCGTGTGTGTGTCCGTCCGTGTGTGTGTCCGTCCGTGTGTGTGTGTGTGTCCGTGTGTGTGTGTGTGTCCGTGTGTGTGTGTGTGTCCGTGTGTCTGTGTGTACGTCTGGCGTGATTCTTTGCTCTACATAGTCTGTCTTTGTTTTTTCCGATCAGAAGAAAATCCAGTTTTTGGTGGAAACATGACAAATGGTTGGGAAAGTAGTGTGGAAGTAGGCTGAGTCTCAAATCGCGTACTACACACTACAAGTACATACTTTGCGGATGATTGTAGCACTGTGAAGTGCATAGTAATCTAGTATGACAGTATTGGGACCAATTGGGCCGTACTACTACGTCATAAAAATGTGTCTGGACATTAGGTCACACATTAACATCACGCCATGTCTGAATATTTATCTAGACACCATTAAGCACTGTATTAAACTGACTGATGTTTCTGTCCACCACAAATAGCATGTATGAACTGTATGGTTTTTGCCACTGACTGTTTTACAGCTTATTAGCTTGTAATTGGCCTACTAGTATCTTATTACTTGGAACAGTCATAAGACTTTAGCCCATGCTAGCGAGACTGAAGATGAACTTGCCACAGCTATTTCATGGCACAACAACGTTCGTTTTTCTTTCTTTCATTCATGAATGACTTTGATACAAGTACAGTCAATATAGGTGACGTCAAGTGAAAAGACGAGAATAATGGAGCCCTTCCTCATTCACATGTATGCGATATGAGATTCTGCCTATACTGATTCCAGAAGTATTCAGAAGTTAGTGGACAGGCCGATGTGATATTCAGAAGTTAGTGGACAGGCCGATGTGATATTCAGAAGTTAGTGGACAGGCCGATGTGATATTCAGAAGTTAGTGGACAGGCCGATGTGATATTCAGAAGTTAGTGGACAGGCCGATGTGATATTCAGAAGTTAGTGGACAGGCCGATGTGATATTCAGAAGTTAGTGGACAATGTGACCATATTTTTGATTTGTAAAGTAATTTTTTAGCTCAAAGCTTAGTGGTGTAATTGTTTGCTTATTCAGCGTAGCTACCCTTTGACAGTCTCAACTCTGTCTCTGGTTGGACTGATATCTAACCAATAGGATGGGACAGAGGGCAACAACACTTGCATCTTACCGGCTTGAGTCCAGTCAGAGGAGGACATTTATGGTCTGCTTCCTGCTCTGTTCTCCCATGGGTTCCTGCTCTGTTCTCCCATGGGTTCCTGCTCTGTTCTCCCATGGGTTCCTGCTCTGTTCTCCTGGTCCCTTATCATTCCTCATTTTGATTCCTTCTCTATTCTCTGGCTTTATTCTCTCCATTCTCTCTCTGTGCATCTCTCCATCCCTCTATCTTGATGTCCATCCCTCTATTACTCTTTTCCATTCCTCTATCTCTGCTTCTCTCTGTCTCTCCATCGCCTGTCCTTAGTGCAGAGTGACAAGGTGACTGTTTCAAACATTGTTTACCTGAGTGTAATGGCCAGCCTTCTGTGTGTGTGTGTGTGTGTGTGTGTGTTATTGAATATTGAAAATTCACCGCCTTGTTTCCCCACAGCTGTTTATAGATATTGGACCCCAACGAACAACCAACACACAACAACAAACACGCCACACACCCTCTCACGATACCTTGCTTTGCTCTGTGGACGTTCTGCGGAACTACACACCAATATTGGCATTCAAAGGATTTTAGCACAGAGGACAGTAACCCCCCTCCCGCCATCCCTCTCTCCGTCCCTCCCTCCATCCCTCTCTCCGTCCCTCTCTCCATCCCTCTCTCCGTCTGGCATAGCTTGTATAAACAAGGCTGTGTTTTTCTATTATGGATTCCTCTCTGAAGGCTCGGCCTCCACCAAGAGCCCAGTGTTCTACTGAAACACCTTGCCTCAAATTGCAGGGGGATCAGCCCTGTTGATAGAAAAAAAAATCCCCCTTTATTCGGAGGGTCTTTTGAAAAGTGTTTCATGCACCCAGGCGATAGCTAGGCGAGCAGGATGAAATAAAAAGGTGACATTTTTGGGTCCTTTTTTTGTAATATTGATGGCATATTGTGGTAAATGGAGCGGGGTCAGTGTCCTTTCCTTGGCCGTATTGATTCGCCCTTCAGTTGTTGGCGCTGTGTGAGAGGAGGGGAGCAGGAGGAGAGGAGATGGAGGAGAGGCAGGGAGGAGAGGCGTGGAAGAGAGGCAGGGACTCTGCTGTTGATAATCCACAGTGTCTCTGGGAGGGTTATTGACTCGGCTCCTGCCTGTGGTGTTCCATTTTTCACCCCGTCGCCATGACAATCAGAATAAAACACGCCGGCCCGCGCCGTGATGCCTGACTGCCACAGACTCTGCCTCTCTCACACGCTCTTTCTGTCTCTCCGTTCTCTCTCTTTCCCTCTCCCTCCCCGCCTCTCTCTCTTCCTCTCCCTCCCTCTCGTCCTCTCCCTCCCTCTCTCTCTGTTGTATAAAGTGTGTGGCAGACTCTAGAGCGGTACAGAAAAGATGGGGCTGGATTTATTTTAACCATTGGCTGAGTGGTGGAGTAGCTATATACAATTGAATTGGGAGGGTGGTCCCATCATACATTTGCTGAGTGTTTACCTGTGTCACAGCTATTCGATTGGAAGATCATATTTAGGGTAGTTAAAATGTCTGGAGTTGATTTTGGTTTGGGTGGAGCTGTTGTTTCTTGTGGACAGATTACTGTCAAGTCAGCTTTAGATTTTTTTCTGTGGACAGAATGGATTCGTACTGATAATGTGTCTTTTATAGACACACACCCCCAAGGTGTGTGTGTGTGTTTTAAAACGGTGATAACCTTAGTCCCTGAAGTCCTTTAGTGTTATTTTATTAGCTACAGTATTAAAAACAGTAATCCGTAATATAAACTGTAACACAATAATAAAAGCCATAGAAGTCTTTGTTCTCTGGTGAGCAGATGTCTTGTGTATTTATGACTAAGTATTTATATTAGAACTGTGGCAGGAGAAGTGCTTCAGGGCTTGTGCTGGATGGGTTTCTGGAATCTGTTTCATATCCATTCATTAGTCATTTAATACATTTAATTAATTTATAAAACACCTTTATTTGTTTTTCAGAGGAGCAGTTCTGGGGGGGGGGAGAGTGTGTGCAGTGCAGGTGCCTATTGTAGTTCCTGACCACAGCGTAGCTAGTTAGCATTCCAGTAGTTAATCACAGCCAGCCCCCCCAACCTAACAACCTGTATAGCTGTGCGTGCGTGCGTGCTTAGTATGATGTAACACAGTACAAACCATTCACAAAGTGGTGAGGACAGGAGCCACGGTCTCTGCCTTCGCCGTGTTAATAGCACTTTTATCACAAAGCTCATTTGCAATTCAAATTCCCGCCTCCTCGTATTGAGCAGTTCCAACCAGGAACGATGTACCTCCGTTGTGTGGCAGCACAGTAACCGCGGCGACCGCTCAAATATAATAACAGGTTTGTCTCCATGCATACTTTATTAGTTAATAGGGGTCGTGATGAAGGTCGGTGCTGTTAATTGATTAAATGGGGCTCTTATGATGATGATGAGGCAGTTTTCTTACCGGAGCTTGTTATTAGTTCTTTCTCTGGGATTGGTTGCATAGGAGCTGTTCATTGGTTCTCTCTCAGTTTGAGGATGTGGTTAAGTTAGCGGTGTTGTAAGACACTGACTGTCCTGTCTGTGGCTGTATCTGTTAACAACTGACTGTCCTGTCTGTGGCTGAATCTGTTAACAACTGACTGTGCTGTCCTGTCTGTGGCTGAATCTGTTAATAACTGACTGTCCTGTCTATGGCTGAATCTGATAATAACTGACTGTCCTGTCTATGGCTGAATCTGATAATAACTGACTGTCCTGTCTGTGGCTGAATCTGATAATAACTGACTGTCCTGTCTGTGGCTGTATCTGTTAATAACTGACTGTCCTGTCTGTGGCTGTATCTGTTAATAACTGACTGTCCTGTCTGTGGCTGTATCTGTTAACAACTGACAGTCCTGTCTGTGGCTGTATCTGTTAATAACTGACTGTCCTGTCTGTGGCTGTATCTGTTAATAACTGACTGTCCTGTCTGTGGCTGTATCTTTCACAAGTAAAACCACCTCTGTCATTAATACCTTAACATCTCCGCCTGGAGCTCAAACATCATCTGATCTTTGTTTGGAACTGGCTTCTATAGTTAAGAGTCAGAAATTGAGCTTTTTGGACACCAACACCCAAGGTGGGTGTAATATAAAAACGGGAACCTTTTTAGGACATGTGAGATCATGGATTCAATTTAATACCAAAAGATATCTGTCTTTGCTGCTGGAGGCTCAAACTGGGTCGTTGTTGGATCTCTCTGCTGGACCGTGACCAGAGCATTCTTCCAGGTCGACACCACATTGTCTCACAGGTTTCCCACCCATACTTTGCAATGGGGTTTTCATTCTGGATTGTCTGGAAATGAAATGGAATTGACCCCAACCCTGTTTCTTATCTTCCTGTCTGTTTTTAACAGCGTCTACTCAGGCTCAACTAACGCCCCGCCACGGTAATTGAACAAACAACCCTTTCCTACTCATCCCAAACTGATGTCCAATCAATCCCACCCATCATTGATTTGTGTGAAATCTTGAGCTCATCATCCGTTTTGGCGCAGTGCCCCTGAGAGAGACGGACGAGCTGTTCACCGGTCCTCACAATACACCACCCTGAACAAGTTGGCAACGTCGTTAGACGGAACAACCGGACAAGACGTTGATCTAAACCTTAGATTCTAAACCTAATGCTAATCTTATTCTAAACCTAACGCTAACCTTATTCTAAACCGAACGCTAATCTTATTCTAAACTTAACGCTAATCTTAGCACAAAGTTGCTTATCAACAGATAGTTTGTTGAGGGTATCAATACAGAACATCAACAGATGGTAATTGTGAATAAAGTGTAATCTACTTTCTTGAATGGATTTATATCGAATTGATGCCACCATTATGTATTAGTTATACACTGGCTGGTTTAGGATCAGACTACCAGACAGTTTATTAGTTATACACTGGCTGGTTTAGGATCAGACTACCTGACAGTTTATTAGTTATACACTGGCTGGTTTAGGATCAGACTACCAGACAGTTTTTTAGTTATACACTGGCTGGTTTAGGATCAGACTAACTGACAGTTTATTAGTTATACACTGGCTGGTTTAGGATCAGACTAACTGACAGTTTATTAGTTGCCGACTGGCTGGTTTAGGATCAGACTAACTGACAGTTTATTAGTTATACACTGGCTGGTTTAGGATCAGACTACCAGACAGTTTATTAGTTGCCGACTGGCTGGTTTAGGATCAGACTACCAGACAGTTTATTAGTTATACACTGGCTGGTTTAGGATCAGACTACCAGACAGTTTATTAGTTATACACTGGCTGGTTCATGATCAGACTACCAGACAGTTTATTACAGACTGTCTGTCTCGTTGAAGTTCAGACTTCCAGGCAGTGTATTAGTTATAGACCATCTTCTCTCTGTCTAATTGGGCCCCTGAGGGCCACAGCTCTGCCCGACATATTTGAAACCTCTGTTTTATTCTCCACATGCCATGTCTCTCCTCTATCATCACCCTCTTTCCTCTCTTTTCTCTTCTTTCATCATTCTTCTCCCCTGCTTTCTTACCTAATTGCACACTCTTTTAAAAGGTGATAGCTGGAGCATATTTGAACAATGTGAATCATTTTGTGGATAAAGGGTTTCAAATAATAGATTATATTATTATATACTTCTTGATAAATAAATTGAGTGTACTCAACAGGATTCTTAAAGAATGTAAAGTGATTCAAATAGACTGAATCTACTGTGCCATTGACAGAGACACTGGTCCCCTCCCAAACGGATCCCCAAACCCTACACACTAGTCACTTGATAACTCTGTGATTAGCCAGTGTTCTTACTTAACTCACACAAACACACTTGATCACTCACTCAAGCACACATTCAGTGACACACTCGATCACTCACAAACTCTCAGACTCGATCGCTCTCTCAAACACACACACACACACACACACACTTGATCACTGGCTAACTCTCACACTCGATCATTCAGCCATTGGTGTTCCTGATATCACACCCAAGAGTTGATAAGGGCTTTTAAGGTGGAACCATAGACACTCAGTAGGGTAAATATGTCTCTTCACTGTGACGGTTTAGGGCAGTCAGTTGACGTAAACTAGCACTGTGCAGCCACACAGGACAGGATCCTCCCAAATGGCACCCTAGTCCCTATTAGTATACCAGTTCTGCCCCTGGGGCTTAGGGGCCCCTAGATAGAGATTATAATTCTGTTTGGAACACATGGTAAGGCTCACCAAACGGCCGAGCGCTGACCCTATCTTCCTGCTCCACCAAACTAAGCAGGCCTGTCCCAGCCCAACCAACCAGCGGACCTGGGACCATGTGAAGATGACTATCGATTTGTGTGCTGGTAGACAGCTTAGGCGGAGCGGCGTGGTGATCAGCTGATGCCTGGCTCACGCTGAGAGGAGCTGCGGCCCCGGGGCTCATTACGGCAGCTAAAATAAAAAAACCAATTAATTGGGTCTTAAGAGGAGATATTAGGAGGCTGATAAATGTTGGTTGTGATGGACTTTGACTGGCTAGATGTTTCCCACAGTCCACCTCTCCTCCTTCGGTCCAGACCCTTGTTTTGGCTATATCATGAAGCCACGGACAGAGGGGGGCTTTTCCTAAAAGTTAAGGTGTGCTTTATAGCTCGAACCCATTTTTCTTACCATAATCTAATAATCGCCTTCTTAAGTTCTGGTAACCTGCTACAAAAAATCCCTTCAGTTCATTGCAAAGCTTTAAGTTAACAGCCTCATGTACACCTCCAGGGCCATCCACCATTTTGTATCTGAAGTGACCTCTGAGCAAAAGTGAAGAGTAGAGGAAATGGCTAGTAGATGAATAGAGAAAACACCTCAGACACTACATATTTTGAGTCGCCTCTCCCCTTCCCTCCTCTTTTCCCATCACATCTGTTTCTCTCCTCTCTTGCTGTCCCCTACTTTCTCTTCTCCCATTCTCTTTTCCTCTATTCTCCTTGTCCTCTCCTCACTCCTCTTATTGTTTTCTCTCCTCTCCCCTCCTGTCCTTTATCCTATCCAAATCTCCTCTCTTTCCTCTCCTCTTTCCCTCTTCTTTTCCCACTCCTCTCATTTTTCCCAGTCCCCAGACTCCTGGGAGGGGAAATAAGATGGTTGGCTGTTTAAATGGTTTTTCTGTGGCTCACTGATTCCTGATGGACAGATTGATCAGATTTGCAACGGATGGTGACCTGTAAGATCCTAGTTCATTTTCACCCCCTCCTAAACCCCACACCACCGGCATAAAAAAGAAAGACAAGAAACCTTGATGGAAATAATATAAGAAAGACATGGAACCCTGATGGAAATCCAAGAAGAAAGATGAGGAACCCTGATGAAGATCATAAAAGAAAGACGAGGAACCCTGATGAAAATCCAAAACGAAAGACAAGGAACCCTGATGAAAATAATATAAAACAAGGAATCCTAAGTAAAATCATAAAAGACAAGGAACCCTGATGATAATCCAAAAAGAAACATTTGAAACCATGATGAAAATTATTATAGAAATACAAGGAACCCTGATGAAAATCATAATAGAAAGACAAGGAACTCTGATGAAAATCATAATAGAAAGACAAGGAACTCTGATGAAAATCATAATAGAAAGACAAGGAACCCTGATGAAAATCATAATAAAAAGACAAGGAAACCTGATGAAAATCATAATAGAAAGACAAGGAACCCTGATGAAAATCATAATAGAAAGACAAGGAACCCTGATGAAAATCATAATAGAAAGACAAGGAACCCTGATGAAAATAATAATAGAAAGACAAGGAACCCTGATGAAAATCAAAATTTGAAGGCCAAGGAACCCTGATGAAAATCATAATAGAAAGACAAGGAACCCTGATGAAAATCATAATAGAAAGACAAGGAACCCTGATGAAAATCATAATAGAAAGACAAGGAACCCTGATGAAAATCATAATAGAAAGACAAGGAACCCTGATGAAAATCATAAATGAAAGCGGCAATGTTTGATTGTGTCCAATAGATGTATGTTAAATCTTTCAGCCTACGTAATGAAAACTTTATTTAACTTTACTTTTGAATGTTTATATTTTTTCTTGTAACCCGGTGGACTTACAGGAGCAATTTGGCCAAAGTACAAAACAACACATTATTCAGTTCATCAGCCCTTATCAGCTCAGGGATCTGAACCCCCGAATCTCTAATTACAGACCAGACTTGACTCCATTTCTCTTCTGCTTCTCCGGCTGGATTGGTCTCTTACGTCACTCACTGTTGCTGTGAAATGGGATTTCACAAAGAGGGATGAAATGAAACTATTCGATTTTCATTTAATAGTTTTTTTTGTAATAATTGTTAGGAAAGCGTATCTCGATCTTTGAGTGCCTTGAGCTGACCCTAATCCAGCCTTCATTTAGACTTAATCTAGCCTTAATCTCATCTAACACTATGAAGTGAGCCAGAGCAATTTTTGGGATGGCATGTTGGACATTTTATTGCGTTACACATGGTCTTCATCCCCAGGGGGTCGCCAAACACCTCACAGACTTAACAATCATGATCACACTTTTAATGTTTCTATTATCAGATTCATCACGTTTATGTCACTGTACCATGTGATTAATATTATTACACACACAGACACACACACACACACACGCACACACGCACACACACACACACCGCTTATGTAGTTATGTACTATGTGTAAGGGAAAGGTACTGTACTAACATGGAGTGTGTGGTAGGGAAACGGAAGGTGGAGGAGGGAAAGGGGGAGTGTGGGGTAGGGGAACAGGGAAGGTGGAGGAAGGAGGAAAGGGGGAG
>JACXGJ010008308.1:0-27622 GCA_016801105.1 Esox niger | reverse complement strand
GAATGTTTGTGCACAGTGGTGTGGTTTATTTTGGTTTGTTAGCCGAAGGCGCTACTACACCCTGTCATTGTCTGCCTTAAGTTTGTAAGTTTGTTCTTTTGTTTTCTTCGTTCATCCTTCATTAAAAACATGGCTCACTACCAGCATACCGTCTCTGCGCCCGTGTCCTTCCACCAGTTCTACCAGATTCTTGACAATATGTTGGAGGGAACATTATTTAAAAGTGTCCCTATAAGTACAGAACTGTACAGCATGTTATACTGGATCTCACCTGAGATACAGTAATTCTATTTTACTTGATGTAAAGTAAGATCAATGTGGCAGAGAAAAATATAGCAACATTCAATGAATACTGTTTGAATAATTTTGAACAAATTTGGCAAAGCTCCTTTGTCCATTCCTCCCCTTATCTTCTTCACCTGCTACATTTATTCATTATATTTGACCTACCTGACATGTCCTCTTAGCTTATTCATTCTTTTTTTTCATAATTTCCAAGTCATTTTAGTCACTTTTTAATTTATATTTTAAACAGTCTGTGCCCTTGTCCACCACAAGAACATACAGGAGCCCAGCAGATAAAACCAAGTGAATCAAAGAACTTATTAGACAGATAAGCACTCAATGATTTATAGAGTAGGAATATCTAAATATAAATTCTGTTCAGCTTTCTTAGTATTTGTTAGAACTCGGGCAGCAGCATTCTGAATAAGCTACAATTTTCGGAGGGCATTTTGCCGGACCGTGTAAGTGGAGCCGGCCATGAAGAGCAAATGTCTCTTAATGAAACTCGTTGCAGTCAAAACAAATGATGCATTAGGATTTGTTCAGGATAGACACACTTTTTTCTTGCTACAACCTCTATGTTGTAGTTAACCTAAAATAAAATAAAACCGAGTTCTAACAAAA
Source organism: Esox niger (assembly GCA_016801105.1). NCBI lineage: Eukaryota > Metazoa > Chordata > Actinopteri > Esociformes > Esocidae > Esox > Esox niger. The sequence continues at coordinate 26,713 of JACXGJ010008308.1, read as the reverse complement.
CTGTTTACAGTTATATTGTGAATATTTCTGGTGAATTTTTTAAGTACGCATCCGTGCATGCAGTTTGGGGTAATATAGGCTAGAAGAGTAGGTGTTTCTATGATTCTCTCGTCTTTTCACCTGATGAAAAAGTCAGTTATCACCTGTATTAGTAGTTAAAGCATCGATATCAACAGCAATGATAGACAAACTAACGTTGATGTGCCATGAAATGAAATAGCTTTGGCAGTTTATGACTATTCAGTAGTAGGTTAGTAGATACTAGTAAGCATATTACTGGCTAATAAGCTGTTATAATGGCCAGTGGCAGAAGCCATATAGTTCATAGATGCTGTTTGTGGTGGAGGAACTTAATAAGGAATGTTGGTCAGTTTAACACAATGCTTAATGGTGTCTAGCAAAATACTCAAACTTGGCGTGATGCATGACATAATGATCTAATGTCAAGATGCTATACATCTGGCAAATGTATAACTGTGGTGTAGGGGTTAAAAACCTGGGTCTCACATTTGAGACCTAGGTTTGAATCCAGTGAGGGCAACAACATTCATCACATTCATTTGTGGGCCGGCTGAACTAGGCTTGCCTGTTTCCTTCTCTGGTTTGGAAACATGAAAACAAGCCATTACAGCAGTCCAACCAACTGGAATTTTTAACTTGGCTTTAATTTTAAAGAACAGTGTGTGAAGGTAATTACTGACTGTCAGTCTCTTGTCTTTGGCACCAAAGACAATTATTTCTGTTTTATCTTTATGTAGTTGAAGAAAGTACTGGCACATCCAATCATTGATTTGTTCAAGGCTCTGGCAGTGTAAGTCTGTGGAAGGTCACTAGATGAGACAGCTATATCAATTTGGGTGTCATCAGGCATAACTATGATAAGCAGTTTTGTTGCTTTGCATGATTTGGTCATACGGTAGCATAAAAAGGTTGAATAAAAGAGGCCCCGGGAAAGAGCCTTGCGGAACTCCACATGTCGTGCAATGTCTCTCTGACACATAGTTGCCTATGGAGACATAGTATTCCCTGTCTTCTAAATAAGACTTGAATCAGTTTAGGACAGTGTCACTGAGTCCGACCCAGTTTTCCAGTCTGTCCAGCAGTATTGTGTGGTCAAATGTGAACAACGCACTTAGGTCCACTAATACTAGGATTTACATTTTACCAGAATTAGTGTTAAAACTAATGTCTTTTAAAACTTTAATAAGAGCAGTTTTAGTGGTGGCTCAGAAATCTTATCTCAAAGTAACAATTGAAGTTTTCAAAATTGCTTATTTGTTTGTATTTACATGATTTTACCTATTAGGGCTAGATTTGAAAAAGGTCTGTAGTTGCTGAGTACACAAGGGTCTAGGCTACGCTTTTATAACAGAGGTTTAATGACTGCTGTTTTCAGGGCCTTTGGAAAATTGCCAGGTAAGAGGGAGCTGTTAACTATTTGCAGGAAATCTATCACCAAGCAGCTAAAAAACTTTTAAAAGTTTGTAGGCAAAGCATCAAGGCAACAGCTGGACAGCTTATGATGTTGTACCATTTCCATAAGTGTCATATTGTGAATTGCATTATACTATGTCATGCTTACCAAATCCCTTTTATGTGAATGTAGCGGTGGCACTGTTTTTATTGTTGTGGAGTTTTTAATTGCTTCTCTAATGCCATGAATTTTATCCTTGAAAAAGGAGGCAAATTCACTGCATATTTCTGTGGAAAGGAGCTCTGGGTCTGTTGGTGCTGAAAGGTTTTGTTAACCTATCAACAGTAGGTCTTTGAAAGGGCTCATGTGCACTTATGGACCCTGGTATTCTAACCGAGTTTGTAGAAGAATTCCATAGCAACATTTAAAGTGTATGGCCAATTAACAGTTGTGGAATTTGATGTTGGTTTTGGGTTAATGTCCTGCTGGAAGATCTTGTTGCCTTTCAGTGTCACTCCTGGCAGTTGCAATCAGGTTTTTGTCCAAAAGCTCCTGGTAATGGGTGAAGTTCATAATATTGGTGATTGTATCAATGGCCTAAGAACATGTTATCAACAAAAAGCTAAACTTTTTATTTGGTGTAGGTTTATCGTCACAGTTTGTGGTGGCAGGACACTGGCACAGAGAGAGTATTCAACAAAGGTTCATTAATACAAAGATCTACTTACAGCAGTGTTTCTCAATCTTGGTCCAGGGGACCCAAAGGGGTGCACGTTTATGTTTTTGCACATAGCATTCACACACCTGATTCAAATGTTCCCCTTCCACTTACAAACTTGATTGACATAATAAACCTATAATCAAGTCTATAGTTTGAATCAGGTGTGTGAGTGCTTGGACCAAAACAAAAATATGCAAACCTTTAGGTCCGGAGGACCAGGATAAAAAACATTGACATTATAGCAATGCTTTGGGGAATGAAAAGGGACATCACATGAACTGCAAGCATCAATGAACGACCAAGACATAGGGAACTGGGGAAACTAAATAAGGAAGTGATAAGGGGCAAACGAGACACAGGTGGCAAGACTTAATGAGACACAGGTGGCAAGATGAAACTACACACAGGTGAATGCAATAAACACACGGAATTCAAACAGAACATAGAAACACACTAACTACAACTTATATACATTGAACCTGGAAATTCAATAGCCAGCTGTTACAGTTATTTTCAGCTTTAGCACACTTTTTTGCAAAACCCAACCACTGGTACCTATAGACAGGTTTTTTCTTTTATCCATCAAATATAAATGCTTGGAGTTGGCTAAATAAATATCACTTTGGCTATGGTTATCAGCAGTGCATTCCTCACCAAATTAAAAATGCAAAGCAGAAGCACTTTGGCAGTAGATCTTTGCCTTCCACTGGTCATGTAATAGTTTCAATTGCATCAAGAACAGCACCAGGTTTTGTCAAGGACAGTATGTGCTTCCTTGTTGAGGGAGAAATGGAAAGGATACACATATATATCATCTATTTTCCTTGAAAGGCTGAAACGTAGTGCCTCCAATTACCATCCAACTACCATCCACTGAGGAAAGTAGAGGCAATATCTACCAACCACTTTAATATTTTATCAACCAGGACATTAGCCAGAATATTATTTTTTTTGTCAAAATTCTAACACAGAAAATGTGTCTTTAACCACATATAATTCAATTGCTCTTGAAAAGGTTACCTAGAAAAAAAATAGTTACCTCCCTACCATGGTAACTATTCTGACATGTGTTTTAGGTGTATGATATCTGAAAATGACTATCACTTTAATTTAATTGTCTTAATTGTCTACTCAGGGTCTTGTTGTGTCTGTTTTCTGTGTTTTTTTCCTGTTTGCTTTTAATTATTGTACCTTAACAGTATGATGTAAGCATGTTTATGCAGGGCCCGGCTGTAAAAGAGACTGTGGTATTGGTCTTGTTGAAATAAAGGTGTAATAATAATAATTACTGTTTCTGCTTCCTACTTACTTGGCTCACAGTGGCATTTCAGATGTTATAAATACAGAATATAGCTTTGATAAAGGGAAAGTTTGTAATGGTAAAGGAAAATGTTAAAGGGAAAGTTAATCTAATTATCCATAACGGCACTTTTTGGATACAAGGTTTGATCAATTTCACCTGACCACTATTTCAAATGCTAACTTAGAATGTGTGAAGCAAATGCAGGTAAATAGTTCTTACGGGGTGTTTCTTTTTCCCTAATAATGTAACATGTAAAAAACAATTTAAGTTGCTTAAACATTCCATAAAATAAATGTCAGTTGTTTAAACTTTATTCTGATCCAAGTATAGATTATGATCTATAAATGTAAAAAATAATATAGTCTTCCTTAGGTTCACACAGAAACATAGTAAAAATAGTTAATTCTGGTCCAAAACAGGACATTGGTTCAATGTCTGTCAAAGGTATATATTACAAATATTACCTATTTTTAGGGCCATAAAAGAAGAAGTAGAAATGTTCTTTCTGCTCCAAATCTATATGTCCAAATCAATATGCTGGCTCAACAATGCTGTCTTCTCTGCGTCCATTACCCCTTTTTCAGGGTCATGGTAGACATAATAAAATTGTTTCTTCTGCCCCTGAAATCTGGATGTTATCTGGAAGTTAAATAGGTGTCTGACAAACCTGTCTTTTCTACATATATAAATTACGTCTTTTTAGGACCATTAAAGATTGTAAAAACGTTAATTCATATCAAAATCCAAACCTCAGAGAAAGTTGACTGTTACACGCCTTTGTGCTCACTGTAGTCAGGGAGTTATCCCGTTTGGAGAGTGACAGTCAGTGCTTTCATTTAGACAGAGAGAGAAAGACAGATTGACTTGCATGGACTAACTGGTCTCCTATGTTTAAAATCTACTTAAAAAGGATGAAAGTATTACATTTAAATCAAATCTAATATCTTAAGGTTTTCAGGCTATGGCAAGTCGTTACACATCCATTCTGAGCCACGTTAAATAGTATAAATCAAGTGTACACCAGACCAGTTCTTTGTTCTCTTTCCAAAACTTCAGGATATACATCTTTATTGAATAGTACGTCTATTGTTTGTAGTATTTTCTATGGCCCAGAGCTAATTTCAGCAAACATAAGTCAGTTTGGATAAATCAAAAGACAATGCCCTCCTGTTTTATTTTAACAACCTGCTGAATAATGGGCAGTGCACAGCAGCTGTTTCTGACGCAGTGCTGAGAGTGGGTCAAAGGTCAACGCCTGAAGCAACCTGCGTTTGAAACTCTCTAACACAGCACGTCTGTGTAACAACACTGAGGGCTTGTTCCAGAGGCAAGTCTTCCTAACTTCAGGCTGAAAGGTCACTTCAATGAACTCTCCGCTCAAACCCACAGAAAGGGATGTGATCTCTGTGTGCTGAGGCTGCCAGACCCGTGAGTTATACACCACGCAGATTTCCTCCCTGCCCTACCGGAGCTGGGCAAGACGGGCTGGCCTCCATTTCGTTCCCCAGGACCGTGGCGAAAGAATCCCTCGATTCAGCAGCCCCCCCAAAAAACCACACTACAGTACCTCTGCAGTCACCTCCGACCCCTTCACTTCCTTTCTTTCCTCTCCCATCCCACCAGGAAGAGGGTGAGTGTTGTTCCCCGGTGCTGTTCTCCCCAGTGATTTATTTCCCCTCTCAGCAGAGACAAAGTCAGCGTGTAGCCCCGAGCCGAGGAGGTGAAAGGCCACTCCGTGAACATTCAGAGAGGTATGCTGCATCGCTACACACATCAACAGGCCTCCTCATATATCACATACATATAACCCACCTCCAAATCGGGTCAGTGTAGAGGAGTGAGTCCTTGAGCACGGGAGGACGGTTCCACGGAGGCAGCATGAGGTGTCGTGGCCCGGTTCAGCCCGGATTAGCTCGGTCTGGGTAAAGGAGAGGGGCTGAGTTGATGGAACCTCCCGTCTGGGCGGAATGTCCCAGCCACTCTCTTATGTCATATGGAGGTCTAATGAGTCTGTTTCCTTGAGACAGAGGAATTAAAAGAAAACCGAGTGACGGCAAGCAAGGAGAAAATTGAATCGACGTGGAGGGGGGAGGGAGGGCCCGTTTGAGCGCACGCGTACGTGCACGCACGCACGCACGCACGCACACACACACATTCCTCTTTAATGAAGTCAAGCAGGAGCAATCATCTCAGACCGAGGGAGCCGTCACTCGGGTTGCTGCGGCGGCACCTTGAAGGAATGAAACGCGGAGCCTGTTTCTATTAAAGGAACCCGTGGTCAGCCCCACCCCCACGTCGGCACGTCGGCTCCTTCCACCTAGCCCGGCGAGGGACGGCACGCCACGGACCGAGTTGGCCATCAGAGTGAACGAGCTAGAAGGGGCCCGTGGCTGTGTACCGTCCCTGTGTCGAAGCAGACCGGGTCGTCCTCGGTGCTCCTCACGATGAAACTTGAAGTCCTCTCAAGTCTTTCCCAAGCGATGGTCAGTGACACTGACACGTGTCCCACACTGACAGCAACGCATTCAACACGCTCACCTGCCCCCGCTGATGTGGCGACAACGCACGTTTGAGCAGAACAACCGATTATTCTGTAAGTGTTATTATTCTCAGCCCGTAATTGTCTGGCACTCAGTGCCGGGTGGAGGACTGAGAACGTCGTCTCCTGCAACACTCTGTTCATAATCACATGCAGCGCGCTGTACATTACACCATCACTCAGCCATCTGGACTCCGTGGACTGAGGAATATCATCTCCGTTAGGTAACTCAGTCAAGATCACCTCAGAGTAACGGACGCTGTGGGAGCCGGCTGAAACTGGGAGTAGCTTACACCTAGGTACTATAAATCACGGGGGTTAGGTTATTACGGGGTTAGGCGGGTCAGCTCACTATATTGTGTCCTCATTACAGGTTTAGGAAGTTCAACTAGCTATATCTTGTCCTAATGTACAGGGCAAGCACCAAGGTCAGACTTCGACTAGCCCACACAATTGGTTGGGGAGGTATATCAGGCACGAGAGAGCAGGCATTATCTATCTGTAAACCAGCTATGTTAGCATCATTTGAATTTCTTTTTTCAAATGCGTGCGCACATACACTCCCACGTGCAACCACCTCAAACAGACACATGCGCGCAATCCAACCAAATATCAGCCGACCCCCATTCCTATCACCGTCACTGAGCAGTTTTGTACTACAGGGACGCTTCTCGTCCGTAGGCACCAGGAAATGGGTCAGAACCAGGATCCAGTGGGACATTGTCTAGGGGGCCAATAACCAAACCAGGTTCAGAGGTTAGAGGGTCCAGAGCAGTGGCGTGCGTTGCTCCGGGTGGTCTTTGCTGCTTCTCTACCGGCCTCCGGAAAGGCAGCAAAGTGAGTTTGTTTTCGGTCTGAAATGAAGTTTTCCTGATTGGCAGTGGGTTTATTGTTGCAGGGAACGCCATGGTTGATGCCTGTAGGTAGTCAGGGAGGGCAACGTGCGACCAGAGGCCTGCAATGCATTACACATCCGTCTCCTATTGAAAATGACCTTACCTCGCAACATCTCACTGCCAGTGTCATTCTGCAGATACAGCAGCCTCAGGCTTCATGCAAGGCACGCTAACAGTCATGGTCACCCACAATGCCCTGTTTTGGCTCTCCTCTTTGGTGTTTTGTGTCTCACACGTCTGTTGCTTCAAAAGGAAAAGGGTTGGTTTTAATTTGGAGATTGAGGGCCATGCTGAATATAGTTCAGTACTCGCAGCTTCAGAACCTTTTTCGATGATATGTGGAGTGAGATAAATCTTAGTGACATTTTGTGTCAACACTAAAATATGCATGTCAAAGAAATGACAAAAAGAAACGAGGAGAGCTCGGCAGAAAAGGTCGTATTTAGAAAGCGGCTGCTGGGCCCCTGTGTGGCGAATTAGTCTAAGTCACCGCCTCACACGGATTGCGGCCAGGTGTTCAAATGGTGGTCGAAACGTACCAAGAGCCCCCAACAGTTCAGCATTGGGTGACCCGGACTAGGTCCAAATTGGTCACATGCTGGACGGGTGGATGTTGTCCAGGACTGGTTTGTCTCGTTACTCTATAGTTACTCATTGGGGTAGGCCAGGCGCTTGTCGCCTCAAATGGTTTTTTTTTGCTGGAGAATGCTTTAACTTCCAGTGCCAATGTAAAGGTAAAGAAGCAGACCAGGTTGAAGGCTACTGTAGAACCGTTGCAACAATTTAGACATTACGTCACGTGTAGAAAACAAAAATTGGGTTCAAAATAATATAACAAAAAATTTAAGCTAAGAACTTTTCTGAACCATAATGTCTGAGTGCCTGTCGGACGTTACATCTGTGGGACTGTTGGTTCCATTGCGCAAGGTCAGCTCAGTCAAACACAGTTAAAATGTTTGGAATGGAAACCAGTTGTTTTTGTAGCCAGGTTTATGAGTCAGGCATGCAGTGGGTCTGATGCTCCCCAGGACAGTGATCCAGAGAGCAGTGCCGGCAGTACAGAATCGAAGATGTAATATACTATACAGCCATATAGGATATGTTGTAATATTACACAGCTATATAGGAAGATAAAAAGATCTATAATCTATTATGCAGGCATATAAATGAAAAAACGTAATATTATCCAGACAGATAGGAAGATAAGATGTAATATGGTATTCAGCCACAAAGGAATATAAGAATATGTAATATACTATACAGCAAAATTGAGATATGAGTTGTAATATATCATACAGCCATATAGGAAGTTACAAAGAATGGAATGTACTGTACTTAATATGCAGCAATAAAGAAAGATTGTCCTTACAGTAGCCACATCATTGAGAGACCATGTTTCAAATCCTGCTCTCAGATTAGTCCAGGGGTTACGCGAAGGGCTGTGCAATTGCCATGTACTTTCTTGGTTCAGTGGGTAAGTAATGAAATACAGTATGGCTGCCTTGTATCGTCACGCTCTAACAAATATTTCCTGCGACTTGGCGTCTGTGTGCTCGCATTAGGTAAAAGGCCGCTGAGTGCATCTCATACGAGCAAGGATTCCTTCGTAGAATTCCTGATTGAGTGAACTGTGGTAGAAGAACCAGGAAAGCACAGGATGTGTACATATCTCTGCATCAGCTGTCCGAAGTCCCCCGGTAGTTGCTATGATGAAGCCGTAGTTAAACCACAAATTGGACATCATGAAATTAGGGGGGATTGGTAAAAAAGAAATAAAGGAGGAGGATGAAGGGAAAAGGGCTTTAGAAATCCCATTCATCATCCCTTTTGGGGTCAATCCCCTTCTGCCATCCATCTATCTATCCTTCACATCCTTCCTTTCTTCTTCCGCGCCCGACAACCCCAACCCCCCGCCCCCTTTCCCCTTGGTGCCCGGGAGCTGACCTGCTTGTGCTCACGTGAACTGGAGTCTTTGATGTGGAACGTTGGGTTTGCGAGCGTTTGATGGTCGGCTGCCTGGATTTTCTTAACAGAACTGCTGAAGGGGAAGGAAGGCGGTAGATGTGTAGCTTCGTACTCCTCATCCCCCTCACAGCCAGCCAGCACCAAAAAGTTACCCATAACCCCTCACACCTGTGTGTCAGTCGGCAGGGTCTCATGGCGGTTGAGTCAGTGCTGTGATCGCCTCGTATGGACAGCTAGCACTAAACACACTGACTGAGCGTGTTCTTTTCTTCCGTGCCGTTACCCGCATTACCTCCGTGTCTGTCTGTCGCCACCACGACCAACACTATTGCTGGCAATGAAACGGCCGCTCCCCCCGTTATACAGGCATGACTGGGGGAATGAGTTTCACCTGGGGGAATGCGGGCGGTGGTGGGAGGTTTGTGTGTGCTGTGTCGGAGTCCGCATGCCTCCACAAGCTTTCTCCAATGTGGGTGTCTGTTTGAGAACGTGGACCCACTAGCCCTCCCAGACAGGTTGCATGTTTGTGTGGGGACATGAAAACATACATGGGCATCGACAAGTGGGACTTTCATGTGATGTTGTGTAAATTACTTTAACAAGCCAGTTGGGCGAGGAAAGACCGTTGGGACTCATGGAGGGCTCATCAAGAGCCTGAATACTACAAGCTGCTAGCAGTTATCCTGTGGCCGTTAACAGGATACATTCAGGACAGAACATGCCACACTCAGTACAGAACACTCAGGACAGAACAGGACAGACACAGAACAGGACACACTCAGTAGAGAACAAAGCACACCGGACAGAACAGGACACACTCAGGACAGAACAGGACACTCTCAGTACAGAACAAGACACACAGGACAGAACAGGACACACTCAGTACAGAACACTCAGGACAGAACAGGACAGACACAGAACAGGACACACTCAGTAGAGAACAAAGCACACCGGACAGAACAGGACACACTCAGGACAGAACAGGACACTCTCAGTACAGAACAAGACACACAGGACAGAACAGGACACTCTTAGGACAGAACAAGACACACTCAGGACAAAACAGGACACACCCAGGACAGAACCGGACACACACAGTACAGAACAGTAAACACCCAGGACAGGACAGGACAGAATAGTAAACACTCAGGACAGGACACTCAGTATAGAACAGGACACACTCAGGACAGAACACTCAGTACAGAACTGGACTTACCCAGGACAGAACACTCAGAAAGGGTAGAAAGGAGTTACATTCATACACTCAACTCACAGAGAGTGCTCCTGTCACACTTGTTGAGACATTTTGAAGCAATAGAGTCAGGTGTTTTCTGAGGAAAGGTCAAGGATCAATGTCACACCTGGGAAAGGTCAAGGATCAATGTCCTAGGCTTTCCAGACTCCCTCCCTGTTATTGTCCCCTACCATTTGGGTTTGGGACAACACAGGAAATTGCTATCTGCACCCAAGTACAGGCACAGTGAGGAAGACCCTGCGCTTGTAGGCCACACTCAAGGGAGGAAGGTGAGAGTCTTGACATGCAGTATCCAAGTATCCATTCATCATTTTTGACAGTCTTTGTCCTTTTCTGGCAATAGACAACTGCTTTTGTTTGTCTTTTGAAAATGCTTTCGGGATGAGCCGCTCCCTGGCTCCTGTAAAAGGCCTCTTTCCACTCTAACCACTTACCTCCGGGCCCATGAAGCGGGCCAGTACACCTCAGAGCTCAGAGTACTGATAATTACATCGGCGGTACTGGAGTGTGACCAGTGTTAGTACACGTAAACCCTGCTCTTTTGGACTCGGTCACCATCGCCACAGCATGACGGATGGTGTTGTGGTTCCTGCGTTGAGATGACGACGCTGAGGTTTATCCACCTTCTGCGATGAGCTCAGTTGTTTTACTTTGGAAGATAATAAGGAAAACCAAGGAACCCTCAGGAATGATACTTTAACTACATCTTATCCCTTAAAGCCCCTCAGCCAGGCTCTCTAGTAATGAGGACTTGATGCGGCAATGAGCCTTGAAACAAACATAGGGCTTGAGGGTGTTTCAGTGTTTGTGTTTTTCCAGTGCTCTCTCTGGTCATATAAACACGTAAACACGGTTCACAAGATCTCTGGCCTTTAGAATTGGTAATTACCTCTGTCAAGGGCATCAGTTTACAGGTCTGTCTAGAGTTGGAGTGTATCACAAGCATAGTAATATATTACAGATTTCCTCAATTGCCCAGATATTTTAATGATACCAGGGTCAAGCTGATTTCCATTTTAACCTAATGAAAAAAACACGTTCCTTTGTTTACAAAGAAGTCAGTCTTTTATCATTGCTTTCACACACAATGTTGTTGCTAAGCACTTTTTTGAGAAAGAGTAAACTCAACTCTTAACTAAAATGTAATACTCAGTTGAGATAATCACCCGTGAATGCAAAACTCTTCTAGATGTATACAAAATGATGTACACAGTCGTGTTAATGCATAAACAGTTCACTTATGAACTGCTATTTGTAAGAATGGATCAAGCAAGAGTTAATAACGAGTTGTACAGACATGTTGATGTTGGAGTAGCTCAAAGAGGAATACTTCCATGAGAGAGGCTGGGCAGTCCATCAAAAGAATACCTACAATTAAATACATACTTCAAGAGATAGAATTCATCATCATCTCATCAAAATGTATTCCAATCAATTACACAGAACAAAATTATAAACGCAACATTTGTTTTTGCCCACATTCATCATGAGCTGAACAGAAAGATCTAAGATCTCTATGTACACAAAAGGCCTACTTCTCTCAAATATTGTTCACAAATCTGTCTAAATCTGTGTTAGTGAGCACTTCTCCTTTGCTGAGATAATCCATCCACCTCACAGGTATGGCATATCAGGATTCTGATCAGACAGCATGTGTATTGCACAGGTGTGCCTTAGGTTGGCCACAATAAAAGGCCACTCAAAAATGTGGAGTTCCATCACACAGCACAATTCCACAGATGTCCCAGGTTTTAAGGGAGCGTGCAATTGTCATGCTGACTGCAGAAATGTCAACCAGAGCTGTTGCCCGTGAATTGAATGTTCCTTTCACTCCCATAAGCCGTCTCCAAAGGCGTTTCGGAGAATTTGACATTATATCCAAATGGCCTCACAACCGCAGATCGCTTGTAACCACACCAGCCCAGGACCTCCACATCGAGCATCTTCACCTCCAAGATTGTCTGAGACCAGCCGCCTGGACAGCTCACTGCATCAATCGGTCTCAGTGAAGCTCGTCCTCATCAAGGTCTCGACCTGACTGCAGTTCATCGTTGTAATCGTCTTGAGTGGGCAAATGCTCACATTCGATGGCGTCTGGCCCTTTGGAGAGGTGCTGATGGCAGACATCGTGTGGGTGAGCGGTTTGCTGATATCAACATTGTGGATCAAGTGGCCCATGGTGGTGGAGGGGTTATGGTATGGGCAGGCGTGTGTTATGGACCACGAACACAGGTGCATTTTATTGATGGCATTTTGAATGCACAGAGATACCGTGGGGAGATCCTGAGGCCCATTGTTGTTCCATTTATCCATGACCATCAACTCATATTGCAGCATGATAATGCGCAGCCCATGTTGCAAGGATCTGTACACAATTCCTGGAAGCTGAAAACATCCCAGTTCTTGCATGGCCAGTATACTCACTGGACATGTCACTCATTGAGCATGTTTGGGATGCTCTGTATTGGCGTATACAACAGCATGTTCCAGGTCCTGCCAATATCCAGCAATTTCGCACAGCCATTGAAGAGGAGTGGACCAACATTCCACAGGCCACAATCCATAACCTGATCAACTCTATGCGAAGGAGATGTGTTGCAGTGCATGAGGCAAATGGTGGTCACACAAGATACTGACTGGTTTTCTGAGCCCCCCCAGACCTCCCCAATACAGTGAAACTGCACATTTTCAAGTGGCCTTTTATTGTGGCCACCCTAAGGCACACCTTTTTCCAAAAAAAAAACTGAAATCAATATTTGGTGGAATATCCCTGATTTTTAATCACAGCTTTCAGGCAACCTGGCTGTGTGGCATGGAGCATTGTCCTGCTGGAAAATACATTGTCAGAGCAGAAGGAAGCAGGTATTCTTCCAGGATAACCTTCTACTGTTCCTTACTTCACAATGACAAATCTGCCCGATTCCAGCCTTGCTGAAGCATCCCCAGATCATCACCAATCCTCCAACAAATGTCACAGTGGTTGCAAGACACTGTGGCTTGTAGGCCTTTCCAGGTCTCCGTCTAACCATTAAATGACCAGGTGTTGGGCAAAGCTGAAAATTTGACTTAGAGAAGATGACCTTACTCCATTCCTTTATAGTCCAATAATTATGGTATTTCGCAAACTTCAGCCTGGCCCTTCTTTGGTTCTCATTGATGAAGGGCTTTTTTCTAGCTCAAATGACTTCAGCCCTGCCCCTAGGAGACTGTTTCGAACCGTCCTCACCATGCACTTTACTACAGCTGCTGTTTACCAGTTTTTTGTAGGTCACTTGATGTCATCCTACGGTTGTTGAGTGACAACGGAATGAGTTGATTGTCATCTTGCTTGACCTTGTTCTTATGAACCGCTGTCATCGAAATTTTCAGGATGGAAACAACCTGACGCTCATTCTATCCCTTCTGCCAGTAAAGCCAAAATTGAACCCTTCTTTTGCTCACTCAAAGCTTTTCTTTTCAATCCTTTTTTCAAGTTGAATAGTCATTTTTTCATTCAAATTACCTTTGAGGTCCTACTTGCACTGTTTTTGCCATCCATTGCAAGAGGATAATGATGACCACAGCAGTGGCTTTTATACTTTTCCTTGTTAATTTAGATTTGGTTCAGGTAATCACTTAATCAGTACCTCATTAAGTAAAATGAGGTGTGCCTGTGTTGGAATTTAATAGACACTGGATTGGAATGGCTGCCATACATGTAGAGATGCTGATTTAAGAAAAATGTGGTATTTTAATTTATTCCTGAACTGTGTATTAACAACTTAAGGAAATATACTAAAGATCAAAGTCTTTACTGTACACTGTGTAATTCATTGACAACTAAATTACGTAGCAATGGTCAATGAAAATCAACAACTGATTGAGAGCTGGATTAAAAATCAAAGAAAAATATTGAAATCAGTTTTGAAAACTGGAATTCTGCATTGACAAATGCTCAAGCAATAGAGTCAGTCCACACTTCCAAAATATATATACATATATATTTAGGCTTACTGTTTAGTGTTAGAATTAAGTTCTGAGTTAGGCATTAGGGGTTAGTATTTGAAGTTGAGGTTTAGACTAGTTAAAATGTTTAGACTACTGAAAATTCGGTTTATGGAATTAATGTTAGGGTAAAGGTTAGTTTTAGGCTAAGGGTTAATGTTTTAGAGAATGTGTTAGTTAGTTTTGTATGTGTGGTGATTAAGTGAGTATATTTATTTCTGAATGAGTGCATGTCTGTTTATGTGTGTGTGCTTTTATGTGTGTGTGAATTTGTGGGTGCGTACATCATGCATGTGTTTCAGAGACAAACAACATACCTTATTTTCTGCTCACATGGAATGTGTGCGCCCAGAGAATGACATAGCGGCTAGAGAACTAATGCAGGAGACAAATGCTGGAGTCAAATTCAATTACCCTAAGTGGACCCGACTGAAAATGAGTGGGTCTGTTTCAAATTGGACAATTTTCGGCTCACAAAACACCCATTTAACTGAACTAAACGTAATGTGAGCCCTATCTATGCATCACCATGATTAAGAAGCTAATCATGAATCACAAAAAGGCTATCAACAGCTAATGTCTATAACTCAACACTTCGTAGGAAGGTTACAGTAGATGGTAAACGATCACTGGCTGTTGATGCCCAGGTTTTTGAAGGTGAACGGTACTTATAGGACATACTGACATATGGGATCACTCCTTTCAACTCCAGCGGACAAAAGTTACAGTACAGAACTCCTCAGTGCTGGATGTGTCATTGTTCCTGAACATTCTTAAGCATCTGAACTCTTCCTTTGTTCTGATCACTACCAATTGCCATCCATTTGCAATATGCTGGCAAATAAAAAGCCATGGCTTTGAAGTACTGTATTAAGTGTCTGCCTATAATAAGATTCTCTCTATCAATACAGCGACCCACTTCACAACATATCGGCCAGCCAAACAATTCCCATGGGTCCATACACATAACAGTGTTTAAGAATTCCCACCAATGCAAATAGATTCAAAGATCCAGCCTTGTGTGATCTGATGCAACTGATGAAGATCTACTTTTGTGGAGACGACGGAGAGACTGAGCCTCTGAATTACATAATGAGATCAAAGGTTGATTGTGCTTGGGTGACCTAATACAGAGAAATAAGCAGAGGATGAGACATGCTATTTTAGCCACTAGGACGGTTCCAAATGAATGGGCCAATCTGCTAACACGGAACACAGACGGGGTTGTCGGAAACTTCAAATGTTTCACATTCAGCAAAACAGTGTCCTCCCCCTGGAGGTTTCCAAAAAGAAATCCCTAGCGACACTGTAAGAAGACAAATGGATCCGGTCCGCATGGCCCGGGAACTCAAACAAAAAGGAGACACAAAAGTTAAAAAGTACTGTATGTGTAAGACATTTTCTACTGGCTCTGTATCCTTTCAAGCCTCCAACCACCTCAACAATGTCTGCCTCTGTTAGTCTGTCAGCCTGCCCACCAGGTCACAGCCTGTGGAATAGTGTCAATGGGGGACAAGTCTCTGGACCCAGTGCACTCAAATATCCCCACTTGAACTCAAATGATTTGACAGACGTTTAAGTTCATTAAGGAAAACAAGGAAAAACTCTAAAAAAAATTGTCTGCTTAATAACGCTGAAATGTCAAAGGTTTCAGAGCGCATGTCACTTCTTTCCCCTATGAAACTTCTCCGCAGATAAGAAGAAACCGGTACGACCAGCAATCCATTCCAGTCAGACACATTTTCTCTCTAAGAGGATTTTATCGTTTGGGGCCGTTTGTCTAGGGCTGAGTCTGGAGTAGAGGGGGCAGACAGCCAGGAGGAACCGAGGGTGATGGAGTGGGCCACCTGAACAAACCCGTGTTGGTCTAAGGACCAGGATTTATTGCTCTCTTCCCCCAGGCTGGGGCCCGTCTCTGGGGCTGCTCTGTTGGGGGAAAGATGGCTTCCATTCTCACGTTCTCTCTCTATTTCTATTTCTCTCTCACATTGTCTGTCTCCCACTGTCTGTCCCTCTCTCCCTCTTCCTCCAGACATCCTGAACAGCTGTTTGTCCAGGCGGGTGGGTGAGTGTCTGCTGTGGGGCTGACTAACCCTGGCCTTAGGGATGGAACTCCTTCCCCAACACTTATTCTGTCTCCTTATACTCAGTCATTCTCTAACAATCTTACAGACTTTCTGCTGCATCACCGACCTTCACATGACTGCCACATGCAGCCACATCAGACACCTTGTTAACAACTCCCTCCAGACGTCGGTCGCATCTGCGAGAAATAGCAGTGGCATTACATTCAGCTTCAAATAGATCTGTGTGTTTGTGGAAGAAATTAAATATTTTATTATATATGTCTATCTGACTGTTGTGAATCCTGTAATATAAGGCATTTTTGTCTAGGTACACTATGTCCTGTCTGGGGACACTACGTCTTGTCTAGGCACACTATGTCCTGGAGCTTTAGGCATTGGTGAAATTGGTAATGGAACCCCACTGACCAACTTGTTACAGTGCACAATGACAGTAAAGGACCATTTTAATGTGATATAAAATATACTTATATTACATACATACCTGTAACCAACTCAGACTGCTAAATTATCCATGGTATCTATCTCCTTAAAACAATGACATATGTTGGTTCATTGAAATCACAAATGAAGGGCAACGAAAGGCAGGACTTCTTTATACAGGATGCTTGAAAAAACATACTTGCACCCGTAAACATACTCATTTAGAAGCACAACACACTAACAGTTAGAGGATTACTTTCTGTGTTGTTAACAGAGGGTTTCTCCACCCTAGCAACAGTGAAATCTTGGCAGAGGCAGCCATCGCCCCAAGTTAAAGTAAAATCACTGACTGCAGACATTCAGCAACTGTGCAGATTTCCCTTAACAGCGGTAAACTCTGTTACACACCTCTTGAGACACAGGGTTGTAAAATCAAATGAAGTGTGCGGCAAACATGTCCTGCTTTGCTACAGATATTGCAATAATTAATCCAGGCCATGCACGCTTCTCTGCCATGGTATTCCACTCTACTTGCCAAGTCCATCTCACATGGAGGAATTAAAGAGCTCTTTCTCATTCCTTTAACAGGTTCTCAAGGCTTGGCTTGGAACTAGAGGCCGTTGTTAAAACCAGCTCTACTAAAGCAAAAAAAAAACATCTTTGTTCTGGTCTAAATTCAAAGGTAGTTTCCAAAGCAAGTCCAAAAACATTCTTCTCCAGACTTTCAAAAATGCTTGTTTGGATTCGTGAAGACAACGAGACAGTGTTCAAACCGTGAAAAGAAATAAACTCAAACATTCAGTCTCACAGAAACACGTGAACACAACTTTGCTGTTATACTTCCTCTGGAGACCCGATTATTGCCTAGTTTGACTAGGGGCTCCAGTCAGAGTGTTTTTTTTTACTTGGTCATTACAGTAAATGCTGTTACCAGCGAAGAGAGGCAGGCTGGAACCTCCAAGTCCATGTGCGATGGACGTGTTTACCATAGACCTAATCACCACGTCTGATGCGGCTTCTCTGGACATGTGCGAGGGAAATGCCGGCTAAATGCAGTCACCGACATCTAATGGGGTGGTTTAGCTAACGGCCATGGCTTTCCTCCTCCTCCTCAATCCCAGCCAGTGGCCTCTGTGCGTCTCCCGGCCTGCTTGCGTCACAAGTGCATCCTTCCACATCCCTGACAGTGCCACATATCTGTGAAAGTGCTGCGTTGTAGTGAACGCTGAACCCAAAGCTCTGTATGCCTCTCAGGTCTGCGGTTTTCTTAATGGGGGACATGCGAGCGGTAGGAGGAAATGACGTGTATTGAGGCTGTTTAAGATGGATGCTGAACTTGTGTGTCGTGGGTCGCTGAATGGTCTTGTATACGCGCACGTGCTCACCCACACACTCACACACAGACACACACACACACACACACACACGCGTACTTTACTGCCCAAAACACAAACGCGGCCCCTCTCTCTGTGCCTGTGTGTATTCATGGTATTGCTGCTCTTGGCAATGCCTCTGTGGCCTGGTCTTAATGGTTTAACAGCATGATCATGCCATTCTGCCTAATAACAGGCTTGGATAATTCCACCAAAATGTACAGTTCTCAGAGTCAGCAGGCAGGGCATTGCACCTCCCTAAGCGCATGGGTGGTGCGAGGACACAGTCTGCACGCTGCGCTCGCAAATATATACGTCTACAGCGCCAGTCGACACGCATACAGCCTGTGTAGATCTGACCGTGTGTTTGCTTCAGTTGTCTTCCAACTACTCCTCAAAGCTCCACTCATTGTCTGATAGCATTGTTAGGAGGTTGCAGAACGGCATCTGCTCTTATTTTACACAAAATCACAAAGACAAAGCCAGTAGTTTCATTCAGGTCCGTAAGGCTCTGGTTTAAAGGTAGTGTATTTTGTAGTGAGTAGATTGCCATTGATCTCTAGTTTGCACTTAGACACACTCTACTGGACTGTAAACACAACAGGGTGAGAGGCAGTATGTCTTTGAAAACATGGGGGCGGTTTAAGACTGCTTGGTTTGCCTAGGTATTTGTTTAGCCTAACGGCCCATTATTTAGATAGTAAACGTCTGAGCCATTTAGGTATGTACACTTTCTACTCGCCACATGTTTTCTTTTAAATTCCCTTTGAAATAGCCCAAATGTAAAGGGACCTCCATATAGACTCCCGAGGCAGAGCAGAGGAGGAAAGTTGAGTGGTTCAGAGTGGAGGAGAATCCATCAACTCGACACCACTTGGTCTGGCTAAATTAAATCCTCCCAGGGGGCTGCATGGGTCTATGCTATGCAATGCTAGGTCATGTCCCCATTGGCCCATATGATGCTAATGTTATGCTATGCTATGTAATTCTCTGAGGCCTGTATGTTGCTAATGCTAGGCTTTGCTATCTGATTCCAAGGGACATTCATGATGCTAATGAGAATGAATATAAAATGCATGTATAGATGACTTGACATAAATTTCCCTGGAGTTATCCGGGTAAGACATCGATGCAGAGAGTCTCTCACGAAGGGACTGACAGGTTCATCCAAACATGGGAGCACGAGGATTAAGATACTGGGGGGAGTCCCCCTGGAGGATGGTTAGAGAATTGTAACAATCTGACAAAACTCTTTCTTATTTTGTCTGTCATCTGTGTTTTTCTGTTTTATTCTACTGCATTTTCATATTTTCCTTTTTCTTTGTAAAGCACATTGAATTGCATCTATGTATAAACTGTGCTATATAAATAAACTTGATTACCAAATTGCCAATGCTTGCCAATGCTAAGCTGATCTAAGCCACTATCCCACACCCAGGAGTATGCATGATAATGTAATGACCTGGACCACATTTCTCAGGGTTGCTCAGACCCCGATGTGTCTGCCTGCAGGCTCAAGTTATTCTCTTCGGCCTCAGCTGATTTCCACTAGCATCAGCAAGGTGGGAGGAAGGAAAAGAATGGGCCTTTTCATCAAGCAGCACTGGTGCTACATCAATATTTCAAACAGGCAACATGATTCCACAGTGCCAACCTACACAAAGGAGGTATGCGTTTGAGGAGGAAGAGGAGAAAGGAGGTGGTTAAAGCAGTGAGACACGGAAGACATGCGATCTAAGCACTGAGTTTTGCTTGGAGGCAGCTCCTCCCGGAATCTCCAGACAGCCTTGTGGTTTTGGTTTGCTCGGTGACAGGGCTGTTGGTTAAACCCTATCCGACAAAGTACGCCTGTAGCCATGCCAGCCAGCCCCTGAGCCGTCGAGGCCACTTCCCATCACCTGGGAGACCATGAAGAGGCCGAGCAAGCTCTGGCTTGTGCTCCCGGGCTCTCGGCCCATGTGCGGAAGAGGAGGGCGAGCCTGTAGACATGCCAGGCATTCCAGGTCGTCAGTAAAGCCCAACTGAAGGAGGGATGAAGCGGCGATGTGTTCAGCGATACTACCTGTGCAGCTGGCGCAGGTTTACGGGGTGGTTGCAGCCGATGAGAGGTGCTTGGGTTGCCTGGGGTGACGGCTGGAGACAGATTGAGAAAACTTTTCAGGACGATCCCTCTACATAAGTTTGGGTCTCAGGTTCTGGCTAAGTGTGACTTAGAGGCTAAGATGCAGAGATTCTGCTGTGGATGCTCGTTGCTCTCACTGCCACAACATTCTGGCGGTCTAAGTTGTTAGGATAGCCAGGGGCGCCTCCAGAGATTTTGGGCCCACTGAAAATGTATGACATCAGGCCACACCTAGATGCACCGGAAGGGGGGGTTGGAGGTTTGAAAAATATATTGGGGGAGCCCGATGTTGGCACGATGCATACAGTGGTGTGGGAGCCAAAGCACCTTTATTAAAAATCCCACGGATCCCCTGCAATTATATCAATTGACATGTCATTCATCAGAATGCCGCAATGAGTAGGGCTGGTTTAGAGGTATGGGGATATATCTGAAGTTGCATCGGTTGGGCCTGGCACCAAGCAAGGGCTGGGAAACGTAGTTTAGTATCTATCAATGGCTTGCTAAAACACTCTGAATTTTCTGGGATGATATGAAATAACTCACATTTGGGGAGTAAAAGTAACTTATTTCACTATGGATTAAGCTAACAGGTTTATTTCCACCACTCACGGACTACAGCCAACTTCCTTTTTAAAAAATTGGGTAACATACTGTCGCCCTTTCTTTTCTCTCTTCTATCTTTTGTTTCTTTTTTGGTTTTGGAAAAACATTTCTTTAATATGCAGAGACATCCTTCATGCCCCATTGGCACTCCTCACTCGCAATTCACTGTTAGCTAGTACGGTTTGCACCTGGTTTGGGGAGAGGATCGAACCATTTCATGTGGAGGAGGGGCAGTGCGCAATGCACAATACAGTTTGGATGTTGCCAAAAAAAGCAAATAGGATAGGTGGATTGGTTAATTATTTCAATAATTGATAATTTAATGTTTTAACAATTAAATAAATGTTTTTTAATGTTCTGCTAACTTTTTAGGAGGGTCCCTGTCAGTCACAGGCCCTTAGAATCGTCCTAACTTTTCCCCCCCATACGGCGCCCCAGAGGATAGCGAAGCCTAACTGGAGTACGTCCATATTGCATTTTTCAGACAGACATTCAAGTCTCAGTACAGAAGTATTGACTTTCAGAGAGCAGGCCAACCTCCTGTCATGTTGTTATTATTCGTTATCATGGTGACGACCCTGTGTCCTTATGGTATGACATCTTACAGTTGTTTGGGTTTAAAGATCTCTCAATATGCTGGTTAAAATGAAGTCCTAATAGGCTCCACAGATACTGGACAGATAGCAGATCCATGAGGAGATTAAAGCAATGCATGTTTTTATACACCAGCCTTTCAAATAATGAGAACACAATGTGCGTTTCTTTGAATATACAGTACACACTTCAGACAATTTACTACTTAATTGGAATCCTTTTAAATCCCTGCTTGGCATGAAGAATAGTCCAGAAAACGTACACACCCTCTAACGAGTTTAATTCAAATTGAATATGTCACATTTTCATATTTTTATTTGACCTTTATTTTACAAGGCAAGTTAATTGGCAGCAGAAAATTTGAAAAGCAGTTTCAGCAGGGAACATATGTTTAAATATCAAATGTGTGGTGTTTTTCATTCATTATATCAAAATCACATCATCACACATTTCTTTATACTGCTTGTCATTTGAGACATACATTTTGCACTGCAAATGTGACCATGTTTTTCTCTGTAACAAAATGAATAAATAAACAAAGGCAGGCCTGTCCCAGTACCCAACATAACAAGGTGTAGCCTAGGTGCATTTGATAATCCAGACAGGTTAAGATACAGCCTACTTAATGGTGGTTGTCAACCATTTAAACATTATTTTATTGACTATGGATCTTCAATACCCCTTGCATTTGTTTTTCCCCCTCTATGGTAAAAACCTTTTTCCATACCCGCTGCTGGACTACCTAACATGGAGTAGCCCAGATCTGAGTCCTTTCTCAAAATCCCAGAACACTAAAGAAATAACGCCAAATGAACAACCCTGGTGGACCTCCTGGAATGATGGCCTGTAACCTGTTGGAAACCTTTGTATAATACCTGTTGTATAATACCTTTGTTTTCTCCACATCCTTTGCTAACATTCATGCTGTTAGAACACTACACGGGATTAACATGGCTGACGAACCAAGAACTGCTCCATTGTTTTCTCAAATGTTTTCCACCTCTACGGCACGCGATCTCTGTTGTGGCTAGAAACTTGGGAATCCATCAAAGCCCAGAATAACCCAGACCCCAGCTCTAATAACATGACTGTTTCTCCAACAAGCCGTCTGAATTGCCACAGTTGTAGTTGAGTGTGACTTTCAGGTACCGTGGGTTACATGGTCCTGTGGACATTTAGGTAGCTTTTGTAAAGCACATAGAGTTTGTCAAAATGGCAAGTATTTTGAAACGCAACAGAGGGACCCATTGTCTATAAGTGTTACCAACAAGGCCAGCCATTTCACCCTGATGGTATATCTGTCCGGGCTTCTCGGTGCTGTTCGACACTGGACTGCACCTTGGCCGGGAAATATCTAATGTGAGCCAGATTGCTGGTGCTTTTGGGGAAAATGTAGATCTCATAATTACCAACAATTGACCAATTCATTTGAGGCCTCGTTTGACATTGCGTCTGCCCGTGCAGCTGCGTTTGGGATTCTCGTGTTTTATGCGTGTGTAGTCCCGATCTGCAGTGGAATAATAAATCAAAGACGCTGGTAGCCCGCGGCTCGCCTTGGGCCTCTTGTTTAAGAAGAATTGGCACACGACGCGAACAATGTTTTGATTGGAGTGAACACATCACACATGAAACGTCGAGACAGATGGGGATTGCGTTGTAGTCCGTCCAGCAGCCGGTGAGTTGTAAGGCCGGGCGGTGGGTTTGTAATTCTCACCGGCCTCGGTGGCCCGGGCCCGAGCAGCAGCGGGCCTGCCCAGCACGTGTGGACTTCTGGAATCCAAAGCAACGGGGTCGCGTGATGAACGACTCGCCTTAGCTGTGAGAACTGGCCTCTGGAATGGACATTTTAGCCCAGGGAGTTTTACATGGGCCGTCATAAAGTCTTTTAAGAGAGAAAAGAAAGAAAGAGAAAGACATGGGTGAGGGGGGATTGTTGGGTTTACTGGCTACAGATGAAGTGGTTGTGTACAAAGGAATTCCATGCATGCCAAAGGAGACGCAGAGGAGACTGCCCATGGCCAGGTAACCCTCCCCAACACATAACACCCCTCCCCCCGGCTCCTTTCCTTCCCATTAATGGAGCTTATCACAGCTGGCTCACAGCTGGCTCACCCAACAGAACTCACCCTCTTTAACCCACTGGTACAGGTATTTATGATGTACAGTCCAATAAAAGCCTCTCTCTCTTTGTGTGTGTGTGTGTGTGTGTGTGTGTGTGTGTGTTTGTGGGTGTGTACTGTGTGCTGTGTGCCTAGCCTAAAAATCACACCGTATTAACCCAAACAAACTCAGAAACTTATTTGGGTTGAACTCAGCATCTGTTTAGTTTGTCCCAACCGTCATGGAACATGATCAGGCAGAGGGATGACAGGCTGCGGGAGTCCTTGGATGATATCACTGTTTCCCTACGTCTCTCTGTGGTGTCACATGGTACTGTTTATGAAGAGACGCGCTCATGTCCCC
This sequence comes from Esox niger, assembly GCA_016801105.1. Lineage (NCBI taxonomy): Eukaryota > Metazoa > Chordata > Actinopteri > Esociformes > Esocidae > Esox > Esox niger. The sequence continues at coordinate 2,971 of JACXGJ010008308.1, read as the reverse complement.
TGTCATCCTTCTCATCTGGTGCCCTTGGGGGAGTTGGGCAGATCACAACTCATCCCTGGGATGAGTTGTGTCGCTTGCCTGCAAGCACCAGACAAAACCCACCAGAATGGGTGAGGAAAAGGCAAATTTGGACGAAGATGAAAGTAGAGTAAAAAAGGAGTAAGACAGCATTAAAAAGAAGACAGAGGTCACATATGCTTTCAGACGGGGGAAGAATGTTGCCCAAGATCACAAGAAGAGAAATGATTTATCACTGCTTACTCTATAATTTCTAGTAGAGAGGCAGATGGCTGGTAGTCAGATGGATCAAGGATGTATTACTTGGGGTTTACAAAGATGCTCTTAACACAGACACATAGTCGCACAGGCAAACACCTGCGCACACACTCATCTCACTGTTACTGTAGTTGTATGGGACTAGTAATTTACACTGTTAGCTAGATTAACAGTTTCCTTCCACAATAAATTGTCTTGGTTTAGAGATAATAATTGTAGGACATTGTAGGGGATAAAGGGCGTTCTGGGAATGTTACAGCATTTCAACATCACAATGATTTCTTACCACCAACACAAGTCTTTCTAATCCTCTTTGTTCAGATCACTTTTATTTCCTTAAATAAAAGGTAATTTATATTTACATTATGTAACATGGCATTAAACATTTCATCCATGTTTATTTAAATAACCTTTCTACTCCTAACGCACAGTGGATAGACTTTTTCATTATGAAACCATATTTAATTTATCTCGGCAGGCAAAGCAAAAAAATGACAGTTTTCTGTGTATCCTGTTGCTTTCTTCTTTGGCTTTTAGCTATTTGCATCTTAATAAAAATGTCAATCATCAGTTGCCTAGTTAGATCCAGGATTTTCTCCTTTATTTGGAAGTTGATGTGGAAGTTGGCGTTGGAAAGTATTCAGACCACTTTCCTTGGTCCACATTTTCTTGTGTTATGAAAACAACAACTAAACACAATACCCCATCATTTACTTAAAAAATGCAAAATGATGGGCTAATATGCAAGCATTCAGACCATTTCAGTGCTTTGTCAAGCATTTGACAGGGATCACACCATGCTTCGCCAAGTATTAGCCAGGTGATGAGCAGTACCTTGTTTTGCCAGATGTAGCCCAGACCAGAGAATCTTTGTTCTCATGCTCTCAGAGTCCTCCAGGCAGCCTGTCGTATGCTTTTTACTCAGGAGTGTCTTCCGTCTGGCCACTCCATAATAAAGGCCAGATAGGTGGAGTGCTGCAGAGATGATTGTCTTTCTGGCAGGTTGTTCGATCTCTACAGAGAGTCTCTGAAGCTTTACTTGCCCGGTTACTTTGTGTGGACAGATGGCCAGCTCTGGAAAGACTTGTGGGAAAGCTCTGGAAAGCCTTGGTTATTCCAAACAACTTCCATTTTACAATGATGGAACCCACTGTTTTCCTGGGCACTTTCAATGCTTTAGCATTTTTGTTATAACCTTCCCCAGATGCCTTGACACAATTCTTTGGACTTCATGGCTGTGTTTTTGCTGTGACATGAACTGTGAAACATAGGACCTTATATAGACAGGTATGTACCTTTCCAAATCCTGACCAATATATTTAATTTCCACAAGTGGACTCCAATCATGTTATGCAAATGTATCTGACCTCAAACAGTCTGAATACTTATGGATATATTATAAAATTAAAGTAAATGTGTTTTTCACTATTTTGTTATCAGGAATTGTATAAAGATTGACAGCAAAAATTATTAATTCAATAAATTATAAATTAGGTCCAACAAAACAAAATGTGGAGAAAGAGTGCATACTGAAGGCACTGCACCTTCCACAGTTCTTTTTAGAACTTTCAACGTTTTATTCAGTGCATCTGTGTCCTTTGGGTATCTCTCCAACAACATATTTGTGAGATTCTTTCTGCTGTTCTATGAGCTTTCCCAGCTGGTCTAACAGCACAGAGCATGCTAAGCCTTGAGTACAAAGAAAGTAGTGGATCGTAGTTCAGAGGCCGGAGGGAGATAATCTGAAGTCAAGTGATCATACATGCCCTTTGCTGTTAGCGCTGAGACCTTTTCCTGGTGGTCCTTCTGGATGCTTCTCCCTTCTCCAGACAGGAGCTCTGGAGCTCCATCAGAGTGACAATCAGGTTCTTGTTCACCGCCCTGACCTAGGACCTTCTCCCCTGAATGATCAAGTTTGGGCAGCCAGTTCTAGGTGGTGTTGGTGATTCCAGACATCTTCCATTTAAGAACGATGAAGACCACATTCTTGGTGACATTTGTTTATTCTGCAGTGATGTTCTGTATTCCCTTCCTCAGAACTATGTCTCGACACAATACTTTCCGAACGCACTGTATACCATTATGTATGCAATACATAATTTAACATGTGTAATGGCAATGGGCCGCTCAAAACAAAGCGTACACTGGCTCATGCGTTTTGTAATACTATACCAGCTGCATTAAAATCAATGCACAAAATCTATTTTTGGAATTTGATCAAAAGACCAGGGGCTACTCCACAAAAGAAGACGTGTCCAGCCCAAGGAGGCCCCTGCCACTGCCCTCCCAGACATCCTGTTGTTCCACCTCAGGTTGATCCTTAGTCATTTCCACCAAGGCTCCGGATAGGTGGTGCAGACACTCACTGACCCAGAGGTGGTTGAGACCATGTTCCCTGGGAACCTGCGGGGTCCTTCTCCCTCCCCTTCCCACTACAGAGGAGGTCAGACATGCTGTCAACCAGCTGATGTGTTCCTGTTTCCTGATTAACAGGGGAATCAAGCCGTTGCCATTATCTGTACCATGTAGACGGGGTGCATATCATTATCTGTACCATGTAGACGGTGTACATCTCATTATCTGTACCATGTAGACGGGGTGCATCTCATTATCTGTACCATGTAGACGGGGTGCATCTCATTATCTGTACCATGTAGACGGGGTGCATCTCATTATCTGTACCATGTAGACGGGG
>JACXGJ010008307.1:0-27620 GCA_016801105.1 Esox niger | reverse complement strand
GGGGTAGAAATGGGGCTGGGGAGGGAGGGAGGCTTAGGGACTGGGGAGGGAGGGGGAGAGGGGTAGAAATGGGGCTGGGGAGGGAGGGGGTGATTTAAAGAGTCTGTTTGCAGATCTGTTCCTGTTGACTTGGCACCCTTCCTCTCTTCCTACCATTGCACGTCTTTAGTACCCTCTAACTCATTCCAGACAGGGAGTGGTCCCTCACAGTTGTTTTTGTCTAGTCAACATGGCACACTAGCACCTCCCGTTATTGACACTATAAAGGCGCTGACGGTTGAACATTATGAATGAAACCAGTTTTTATGTCATTGTCAATCATCTAGGCTACACTATGATGGAATTTGACTGTATCTGTAGCCAGTATCGTTTAACAAGTTAGAATATTCAGGGAGGGAGGGAAACGGGAAAACTGAGTGGGGGGGCAGGGAGTTGGGAGAGCGTTGGGAGGACCAGGGTCCAGGAATACCTTCCTCCACCATCAGCAGCTGGGGTTAGAGGTCAGATGTTAAGTCAAGAGACCGGAGGATCTCATCGCAATGTGCATTCTGATGGATTCCTGTAAATTTATGGGAAGATCATTAAGGTCAGAGAAGTACAAGCAGCCCTACACGCATATGTATACACACACACACACACACACACACACACACACACACACACACACACACACACAAACTCACTAGAATGAACAGCTGTGTATGTGGATGTGGGGGTCAGTATTTCCACACACACCATAAAGAATCCCTCCAGGGCTGTGGTCGTCTGGGGTGAGGAGAGCAACAGACGTGTGTCCTCATGCTGACGATTAAAATGGCTTTGCGGATTCCCGCGTTGAAGATTGATTGTGCTCCACTCGTTTACCAACTCCTGCCAGTTTACTGCCTGAAAATGACATTATTTCGAACCATGCAAGTTTTCCTGTCTCCATCCCTTTGTTTTCTCCTGCAGTCAGAAGCTAAACTGGTTTCTGGTTGGAACTGACTGACTGACTGACTGACTGATAGCGGTTCAGACAGTCATGATCGATGCTTCAGAACATTTGAAATGTGTGCCTGTTTCTAAGCATGATTGTCTGGAGGGGACCACTCTCCTGCTTGTGAATGTAGTCTTTGAAATCCATAGGCTTAATAAAGCTAGCTATTTCTTTTAGTTTCGTATCTAGCCTTGAAAGGGGTAGATGACCTGATAAGATAATACTTCTTGTCGGAAAGATTTTTTGGGACTGAAATGAACATGCAACATCTGCTTTTAGTGTTCTATCTGCCCAGTCAGCCATTTGGTCTAAATGGTCCCATTATTTAGGATTTTATTAGAATCCCTGTCGGCTTCTGCCAAGAACAGCAGCTAATCTTCCTGGGGTCCGTAAACACGACAATACAGAACACAGATAAACACGCAAATACACAACATTTGAAATAACAAAACATTAACATCTACATACATGTAAAGGATCTGCACAGAGAACGTGAATCAAACATCATCCAAATAAAGACAATACACTGCAATTTAGTGCTCTTCTACGATCCTCAACGCATTGTCCCCCAATTCTTTACTGAGACTGTTTTGTTTTAAATCATTTTTATTGGACACATCGAACAGAACTGTACGAGAGGTTACGTAGATTACCAGACTGTTGTTTTGTCTTAGCGGTTCCTTGAACTCTGTGCGCTCTGCAAACCATCGCAGTGATGTTGATTTGTGCACCTTAACCCAGCCGACTCCGCAGAAATCCCACCACACAGCGCGCCCCATATCATTCAGAAAGCTTTGTCTGTCCCAAACTGCATCCTAGTCCCTACATAGTGCCCCATTCATAACCAAAGGCCTGGTCAAACATAGAGCACCATATCCTGCTTAGGGTGCCATTTGTGGCAGTCATTGAACCACCAAAAAAGCATAACGTCGAGCCTGGCCTGGCAGGAAATGCCTTGTTAGGTCCAACACTTACCCTTTTACAAGCTGACTGGAAACGCACTCTGATTCTCTTCGGTTGTTATTATTATCACTCTCTCCACATTCACCTACCAAAACACAGTTTGATTTTCACACACACCTCCCAGCCGACCTACTACTGCATTTCTTGTGGTCTACCTAAATCGGCTCTCAGGGCGTTGCTCTGCCTTAGCTAGCCCGGAGGCCCAAAGTAGGCCTGTTCCGGCACGAGGAAGCCTTTAGCCAGGCCCACGGCTGGGTGAGGGATGGGCGGCTGGTTCACGGCGTTCTGTGGTGCTGCCCGAATGGGAAGGGGCCTGCTCAGTTTAGCCTGTGAGGTTCTCAAGTGAAATGGGCTGATGTTTGGACCATTGGCTTCTCGTAACAGCGCTACAACTGTGACACTATCAAGGCAAAGAAAACGACGGTAAAGCTGCTTAAATCAGTAGCTGCATCAGGTTATAACGTGTCACATGGTATACATGCATTGAGATTAAGGGGTTGTTAATGTGGGTGTCTGTATGACTGCCAAAGCAAAGTTTGCCACGGAGAGACGGACACAGAGACAGATTTTGCGTAATGCCGCACAGGATGCTCCTCCTGATTTTAAATCATTGAGAAGTGCAGCTCATCTGCTAATCACGAGGTCTGGTCAGGACCCCTGCTGATTAAATCTCTCTGGTCAGCTCTGTAAGAAGACCCCCTACTGGGACCTCCAGGTGGCCAGCTATACCGTGCATTACAAGTGCCCTCTGTGTCAAAGGTCAAACATGTACCCAGCAGATGGAGTCCTCAGATACAAACAATCTCTCTGATTTATGTTCACCAGTTTTCACCTGGGCTCCTGGGCTTCGCTCACTAGATCAATAGAAGGCCGACACTTCTGTATATGAAGCCAAGCCCACACTGTCATCTATCCTGTCAACTAGTAATTAGTTATTCACACAGTGCGGCACAATGCATCTATTCATTGTTCATTTAACGTCACTAAGCTTGTACGTGTCCATATGCAAATTAGCCATACATAGAGCGTTCAGTATGACTGTGCTGATTTTCTGCTAGTTTCTTAACCGCAATGCTTTTCTCTTTGTTCTTCACCCTGACAGGTGGAGCAGTCAAAGGTGCTGGTGAAGGAAGGTGGGGTCCAGCTGCTCCTCACTATCGTGGACACACCTGGGTTCGGGGACGCTGTCGACAACAGCAACTGGTACGACTGGCTGACGAACCGTCGCCTGGACGGTCCGGCGTCTCCAACTGAATGAGTCTTCTGTGTTGTGAGTTGGAGTGTTTCCTGACATTGAATTGTGTCTGTCCTCCTGTAGCTGGCAGCCAGTCATCGATTACATCGACAGTAAGTTTGAGGACTATCTCAACTCAGAGTCCCGGGTCAACCGACGGCAGATGCCCGACAACAGAGTCCACTGCTGCCTCTACTTCATCGCCCCCTCTGGACACGGGTAGGTACTGCAGCTGGAATTAAAGTGCGCCATTATGCGATGAGCCAAGGGAAGAATCCGGTGTATATTACCTCTGTCGTTTGGGATTGAGCATGGTATGTAGAGTTTCCACTGAGACTTGAGGCTTGTGGGACTGTTCCTTAACCGGGCAGATTAGCTTCAAACGGATGAGACAACTTCATCCTCTGGGTATTAGTGACAAGGGAGAGGCGGGTGGTACAACTAATGTGTTGCCTAAGACCTGTTAGCAGGTCAACCACCCTTGTTCCCTGGGCTGGAGTCAATCTGTCGTTGTGGATTTAGGCCTTGCTGTCCTCCTGGTCCCACCTTCTGCCCCCGACTGGGTCTGCTGAGAGACACCCAGGGACAGCCTGTAATCTGTCCTCGGGTGGGTTCAGTTTCTCTGTCTTGGCTCCGGTCCGTACTTTGCTCTGCTCAATACGCGGCTGTCTCTGCTGTTCCACGACACACCCCCGCCGGGCTGCTCTCTGCTTCCACGAACAAAAGGCTCATCTGACAGGCCAGCTCACTCCCCAGTCCGGATGCCAGTTCTCCTCACTGTCTTGGCTCACAGCGTCTCTGTATCTCTGACCGGGTCATTGTTCTGGTGTCTGTGTGCCTGCACTGGCTGGCTGTGGTCGTTCCGAAGAACAAGCAGTGTACGTATGGCTCTGTTCACTGTAAACATCTGTTCCTGCCTCTCCCTGTGTCCCCGGAACTCGCATAGTACTGGACATTAGCAGCACTGCTAACAAAACTCAATATTGTGGAGATATTTTGCTGGGGCCTGTTGCCTAATTGTTTGTCAGACTTGCAGACTTGTCCCCACAAGCAGATTCCTAAAGTGTTTGTGTGTGTTGCTGAGATTTCAAAATGGAGACAAAGACAATAAGACCTCAGTTTAAATTGCTAGACATGAATCTAGCCACATTCATCAAAGGACACCAAGCCAGGCCAGAGACTTTTGGCATACTCCACAGCTGTTTGTCTGCATGTCAGGATTAAATGTTATTTACTGTAGAAATACCAGCATCTCCTTTCACAAACTGACTGGCCCTGTAAGACTGTATGAAAAACCCATGTAACCTTGAGCAGTTTTCAGGCAGGCAGAACAGAAGAATTCTGTGCTGTTTAGTAGATTTAGGTGTGTTGTGGGCCGGCCGGATGTGCAGTTTCAGCAGCAATGGAGAAGAAATACCGTTTAGTTCTTTTTGGGCTCTGATGTCAGCCAAGAAGGGAAATCAGAGTTCTTCTACCCCTCTATTCTTCCATCCCACGTAGAGCCAACAAGTTAACCTGGTCCCTCATGCCCTCCGTTAAATTAAAGTCACTTGTTGAAATTCAAAACCAGTTTTTGTTTTTCTCTCTCATATCTTTTCTTGTCCCTCTCTCTTCTCCCCCTCTTTTGTCTTCTGACCCTCCCCCTCCTCTCCCTCTCTCCCCTCTGTCCAGATTGAAGCCTCTTGATATAGAGTTCATGAAACGGTTACATGAAAAAGTGAACATCATTCCCCTCATCGCCAAAGCGGACACAATGACTCCTGAGGAGTGCCAACAGTTCAAGAAGCAGGTGTGCCTCTCACTCCCCCCTCACCCCCCAATGTCTCTGTCCCCCCTCTCACTCCTGCCCCACTCTCTCCCTCTGCTACCCCCCACCCAGTATGTGTGTAACAGTATGGACAGGTCCCCAAAACCGTGGTTGTACAAAAAGTGCCTAGTGTGCTGACTATTGGTGTGGGAGAGAGAGCATTTAGTAACTGATGTCCAGTGGCTGCATGTGACTGAGGATGTGTGGAGGCTGGGCACAGTCTCCTCTTTCTGATGCATTGATTGACCCTTCTGCCTGAACGACTATTGATGTCTGTGACTCACTGGCCTAGATAGACATTTACATTTAAGTCGTTTAGCAGACACTCTTATGCTTTGTACAGATTCAATTCATTTTCCGACGTATTTGTCCTGGCCCGCGTGGGATTTGAACCCACAACCCTCGAGTTGTAAGTTCTACCATCTGAGCTACACAGAAGCAAGATCTGCCCTATCTATGTTTTCTAATAACCAAATTCACATTTTCTCCTTAACATCCATTCAAGAAATCTGGTAATTCTGTCTTTAAATTTCAGGAAATAAATATCTCTAAGGGAAGATTGTTTCGAGGTCAGGAGTAGGAAGTGTTTGTTGGCAAGTTCACCTTACCCACAGTGTTTATGATCTCTGTCCTCTTTGACCGTCTGTGGTTTTTATGGCATCCGGTCGCATCTATAGTTACTGAGTCAGTACTATGTTAATAGCTACCCTAAGTGTTATTTACAGTTATCTCTATTCAGAATTAATTGACATTACACTGGTCAAGCAACTTGATTTATTATTTCCCCCCAGTAATTAGTGTAGGTATTTTTGAAAGATATTTTGATAGTGTTTTGTCACCCTTTGTCTCTGGTGGTTGAATGTAGCTGGTGTTTCTGAGCCAACTGTTCTTAAGGGTCACTGTCTGGGCTGCTGTGTTTGAATAAGAATGCCGAAATGTGGATGTCATTCGTTTTTGTGAACACCAAGAGTACCGTGAACACAGTCAAATAATTTTACTGTTAGAGAATTTATGGTATGTTGAAACAACCAGATGAACTTGTAGTCTGCCACTGACTCCAACCCCCCCCCCCCAGATCATGCGTGAAATCACAGAGCACAAAATTAAGATCTACGAGTTCCCGGAGACGGACGACGAGGAGGAGATCAAGATGGTGAAGAAGATCAAGGTTTGGATTCAGAGTGGGTTTTGGTGAGGGGAGATGCTGTAGTTGGGCTGTCTGTGGGTCAGCTCTGTAACCCACGTCTCCTCCTCCCCACGCAGGACCGCTTACCGCTGGCCGTTGTCGGAAGCAACACCATCATTGTGGTCAACGAGAAGCGGGTTCGAGGGAGGCAGTACCCCTGGGGCGTTGCGGAAGGTGAGGGTCAGAGGTCACAGTCGCATAACGCCCTGGACATGGAACAGCCCCCTGGGTGTTATTGGATATTGCGACCACTGGTGTCCATCGTATCTGTGGGAGAAATATGATGGACATGACCGAGGGGTTAATACGCTACTCTCTGCTTATAGCTGTTGTGGATATGTGGGCTGGGGGAAGCGCAAAGTCAGGTCACAACTGACGTGAAATGACAGTTCTACTTTCCCTCAGGTCTAGAGCTCTCGTTTTACCTTACCGACAGTCTTTTTAATGGCTCCGAAAAGGGCATCTGCATTTTAACACTAGCCATGCTAAAATCAGGGTCATTTCTCTGGCCCAGTGCCCCACAGTTGACAGGTGTATTGACTCGTTGTCCCTGGCCCTGTGTGTCCTCCCGCCTGGCCAGATACGCTGGTCTGCTGAAGCTTTACATTATCTGTCTGCTGGTGACATCATGGCCCTGGAATGTTCTGAACAGACAAACGGCACAGTTCTCAGGTCTTGTTTTATACACACATGTTGCAGACTGATGTTCTGCTCAACAGGATATGACTTTTCACTTCTTTGATGCTAGACAGACAGGAAGCTGCACGAGTGGTTTAGCAAGACGTGAAATATTGCTGCTAGCTCTGAAACCCTAAGAGGAAAAGAAGAATCGCATCCATCCGACTAAGAAAAATATGCACACAGGAATGGAGCCCTGAGATGATCAATTTACCAGATGACTGGTTCACCATTTAACACTTCTCCCTGTCATTATCTTTTTCAAACCCGTCTACAGAACTCAATTAAAACGCTGAGTCCCATTCTAAATGACACGGGTACATGCTGGACATCCTCGTTCTGTCATCATATAACCACTGTACGGGTCCACTGGCTGTCAGTTACTCTGGAATCAACTGGCAACAGACATCTATACCCTCTGAACTTTAAATGGCCCCACGGTCATCATCCCAGAAGTCCGGTCATGCAAACCGACAAACGTGAACACGTCGTAAGTTCTATGCTGCGCCCGGGTCGATGGACAGATGGCTCCTTCTCGAACGCCGCCATTCTTTAATGGTGCAGCGCTTTATGGCCGTCGACCTGTAACACTTAAGGAATTGTGCGCGTGTAGGGTGCGTGTTTGCACGCGTAACTGGACGAACCGCACTGTTATTGCTGCTGCTAGAGCACTTCTGTGGCGGTTGCATGATGCCTGCCCACAGAGAGTTGGCTATGGAATACCGAAAATGTTTCTGGTACTATGTAAGTGTATAAATATAGAGAGGGCGAGAAAGAGGGCAGTCTTCGGCTACGTGATCCACTACACAGCATTCAGGCCCAAACCTCAGGGGAACTACTGCGTGGAAGAGAGTCTGGCACCACACTGTGGCTGCAGCCAGTATTACACCCAGACGTTCTCCCCTGTCTACACCCAGACGTTCTCCCCTGTCTACACCCAGACGTTCTCCCCTGTCTACACCCAGACTTTCTCCCCTGTCTACACCCAGACGTTCTCATCTCCTTACTTTGTCTTTGTAATCCACAGTGGAAAATGGAGAGCACTGTGACTTCACCATTCTGAGGAACATGCTGATCAGGTACAGCCATAACACTCATCTGTCCCAGCGCGCGGGGGGGGGGGGGGGGGGGCATCACCAGTGCCTGATCCGGCCTCGCTGTTCTCTGACTGTTTACCTGTGTTTTAGTCCTGTGTGTTCATGTGTTTAGTGTCAGTTGTTACAGTTCTTTATTTGGATGCACGTTCGCTCCAGCAGAAGTAGGGGAGCTAATTTACCTGGTGTTCACTTAAGAAGTCAACTGGATGCTTTGACTCCCTTTGTTCCAGAACCCACATGCAGGACCTAAAGGATGTGACCAACAACGTCCATTATGAGAACTACCGGAGTAGGAAACTGGCAGCGGTCACCTACAATGGAGTGGACAACAACAAGAACAAGGGGCCCATGACCAAGTGAGTGACCATCACGGGTGGCCGGTTGGGGACCAATTGTTCAGGATCAGAATGGACAAAGGAGACAAGGACCTGCACTAACTGTCTTCTCACCGTGTCAAATCACTCACACACGCAGCCAAGACTCTCATCCAAACCTAACCCAGTCACATAATCCAGAGCCATTGCAAATTCACAGCCGAGCACAGTGAACATTGATCACAGTCACAGTAATCCCAGCTAGCTAATATCTCTAATGCATGGTCTTCATCATATGATGCATGCTAAGTGTCTGTCTGTTTTTCTTTTTGTGTTTTGAAGATATGACACAAGTGACGGCATGTAAGTGGACTTTCAGTTCTTAAAGAACCTCTCAAGTTGGCTCTCTTCCTACTCTGTCTCTTTTCCATTTCCCCTCCTGGATAGCACAGTTATTTGTGCAGTACAGAGACCCGCAACAATATCAGGAAAATGATCATAATATTCCAAGGCAATTGGACAAACTGCCCGGAATTCTTTGTTGTTTCCTTGGCAGATTGGTCTCCAACAGTCTTCCAGGGAAATGCTATTTGTTGTTCTGTGACTAAGCTCTGCCTTTATTTCCAAGCTTCACTCGGCAATTCACACCATTAGATGTTAATGTGAATGTGGTGTTAACTAACTAAAGCGACGCGGTGGCTTGACTTGACTAACTCAAACAGTGCCTACCCACTGGGCCTTCTTCTGCCCTCCTCTTCATACCTTTGTGTGTGTGAGAGAGATGATGAATGAAACGTCCACCCTGGCCCACCGTCTGAAGTGTGACTGGGCCGGTGCGCCAGGACTCAGGCTGACAGATAGTGTGTGTCTCGGCTCGGCAGGAGTCCCCTGGCGCAGATGGAGGAAGAGAGGAGAGAGCACGTGGCCAAGATGAAGAAGATGGAGATGGAGATGGAACAGGTGTTTGAGATGAAGGTCAAGGAGAAGATCCAGAAGCTCAAAGACTCTGAGCAAGAGGTATGGGAATCATACGACACACCAATAAACCACTCTGACATACTGTCATTTTCTGTTTGTCACCCTTCATGTCTTAGTGTCACAATAGAGGGACAATACATAAACACACACACATGCATAAAAGGCTATTTTGAGTCAGCACAAATATTTTAAATTTTTGTATTTACATTTTTGAAAACAATCCTTAAGGCTCTCACAGTGGTGGCAGTCCATAGCCCAGTGTCAGGGTGTATATGAGTCAAAGATATATAAGGGTGATTTCCACCAAAACAAAATGTATTACTAGTAACAAGCAAACATCCTGTACATGTGTAAAGTGTAAATCATTCTGCTAAAGTCATTCTGTAGATTCACCACATTTGCTTTTCCTTAATGGAAACTAGTGTACCAAGAGATGTAGACATTGTTCCATGTTTAGGAGTGGCCCTGTGGACTTGTTTATTTATTTACCAGTTAAAGCAAGAGGGATGAGATGTGTTCTGTGGTCGTTGCTGTGATTGCTCCATGCTCAGTCAAACGTGCACAAGTCTCGCCTTGCAAATTGAACAAATTATCCTGCCTGCAGCTCCAGCGCCGCCACGAGCAGATGAAGAAGAACCTGGAGGCCCAGCACAAGGAGCTGGAGGAGAAGAGACGTCAGCACGAGGAGGAGAAGAACAGCTGGGAGGCACAGCAGAGGCTGCTGGAGCAGCAGAAACTAGATGCATCCAGGTACAACACACATATATACAGTCCCCTCCAAAGGTTTTGGAAGAGCAAGGCAAATTTCTTTGATTTTGTTGGTGACTGAAGACATTTGGGTTTAAGATCAAAAGAGTATGAGACAAGAGTTCAGAATATCAGCTTTAATTTCCTGGTATTTACATCTAGGTGTGTTAAACAACTTAGGACATGTTTGTATTAGACCACAGCATATTTAGGTGAGCAAGTAAAAGATCAAAAGTAAACAACATTTAATATTTGGTGGCATAACCCTTGCTTGCAATAACTGCCTCAATATCAGCCTGCGACCGATTGACATGACCAAACTGTTGCATTCTTCATTTGTGATGCTATTCCAGGTTTTACCGCAGCTTCTTTCAGTTCTTGTTTGTTTCGTGGTGTTTCTCCTTTCAGTCTCCTCTTACGAGGTGAAATGCATGCTCTATTTGGTTAGGGTCAGGTGATTGACTTGGCCAGTCTAAAGCCTTCCACTTTTTTCCCCTGATGAAGTCCTTTGTTTTGTTGGAAGTGTGCTTTGGGTCATTGTCCTGCTGCTTGATAAACTTCCTCCCGATTAGTTTGAATGCATTTCTCTGTAAATTGGAATTCATCTCTGAATTAATTCTGCTGCTACCATCATCAGTTACATCATCAATAAATATTAATGAGCCTGTTCCAGAAGCAGCCATGCACGCCCAAGCCATGACATTACCTCCACCAAGCTTCACAGAGAGCTTGTATGCTTTGGATCATAAGCAGTTCCTTTCTCCACACTTTGGCCTTTCCATCACTTTGCTAGAGATTAATCTTGGTCTCATCAGTCCATAAGATTGTGTTCCAGAACTTTTGCGGCTCATCTCTGTACTCTTTGGCATATTTCAATCTGGCCTTCCAATTCTTACTGCTGATGAGTGGTTTGCATCTTATGGTGGGGCCTCTATATTTCTGCTCTCTGAGTCTCATTCAAACAGTGGATTGTGATACCTTCACCCCTGCACTGTGGAGGTTGTTGGTGATGTCACTTACTGATGGTTTGGGGGTTTTCTCACGATATTTCCGTCAATAACTAATGTTGTTTTACTTGGCCCACCTGTTCGATGTCTGTTGCTCAGTACACCAGTAGTTTCTATCTTTTTCAGAACATTCCAAATTGTTGTGCTTGCTATGCCCAATGTTTGTCCAATGGCTCTGGTTGATTGTCCTTCTTTTCTCAGCTTGACAATGGCTTCCTTTTCTCCCATAGACAGCTCTCCGGTCTTCATGTTGGTTTATCCTCTTTAACAAGAAATTCAGTCTTTATAGGTTTAAACCAAGGATGGAAACTTAGACTAGTCATGCAGAGCTATTCAATGTTTGAACAATCAACCTAAAAGGCAACACCTGGGCAACAAAAAACTTCAGTCAGTCACATGTTCCAATAGTTTTGCTCACTTGAAAAATGGGTGGGTTCAAACAAAGGGTGGTATGTTCTGTGTTGTTTAACACATCTTGATGTGAATACCAGGAAATGAAAGATGAAATTCTGAACTCTTGTCTCATACTCATATCTTTTGATCTTAAACCCAAATGTTTTCAGTGAACAACAGAAAGGAATTTGCCTTATCGTTCCAATACTTTTGGAGGGGACTATATCTATCTATCTATCTATCTCACACAATAACACTATTACATAGAGTCATCAGGGATTAATAAGGAAGTCTAATTTTGAAAGCTCTGCCTTAGTTAACCTCTCCCCAGTGTCTCGTTCCTTCGTACCGCCATCGTCTCACCAAAGTTCCTGTCTCTGTTTCTCCCAACAGGACCTTGGAAAAAAACAAAAAAAAGAAGATATTTTAAAAGTATTGCAGGAACCTTGTAACAATGTACTAGTTGCCAATCTACCATTCAGGACTGTCAGTTTGTCTTTGGCCTCACAACCTGTTCCTGTGTGCGTGTGTGAAGGAGGATGGTGTCAGGGATAAGTGGGTTATGACTGGGGGACAGAGGAGGGAGGGAATGCACAGAGGCCCCCCCATTAAACTCACTGTCTCTGACATGCTCAGGTCTGGAACGTGCACCGCCACTATAATATGCCTATTTTGACTTCCTCTTGTCTCCTGCTCTGCCCTAAGTCTTTCTATTCTTCCTGAAATGGGCACGGTTGTACGCGTTCTGTGGTCCACAGTTAATAAACACACATGGAGTCTCTCACAAAGACACGTACTAAACACAGGTATGAGCTGTTGGGTCCTTCCAGGAAATGAGTCCGTTTTGAGTTGAGTCGTTTTCATGTTCTGTCATGAAGAGCACATGTTCAGCTTAGTAAAAAAAGTGTTCCCATCTCAAGTGTTTAAATAAAAGCGGTGACTTTAGTAAGTGCCTATTAAGAGTCAACTCTGGTCCCTTTTTCTTCAACTTCATTGATTTCTCTTAATGAAGTAACAACATTTGCTATTTCATCATAAACCAGCCACATAGCCCCTAACGGTTGTGCTCGTCTCAGTTTTCACTAGAAAATAGCACAAAAAAAGTTCAACCAATTCAACTGCTTTAAGACTCTAATTTGTGATGTAGTTGAAGTGAATAAAAAGTGGGTCAAACCCGGATATTCGGTGAATGCAGGTGAGGGACATGTCACAGCAGAGTTTTGTCCGTTCAGCAAAACAGTTCTATGTGGTCTACATGTTTTGAGTTTTGAAGGGCACTTCAAAAGAACACACTTTTAAAACTCAGTGTCCGTGCAAATAATTCAAACATCAGGCGGCACAAAAGGGACGCATTCCTTCAAACATTTAAGGATTTATTAAATTTTTTCCATTTCTCTCCCTTTTGTTAAGTAACCTGGGAGACAGGCTGCACTGCTTTGTTGTAGTGTCCTTTTTAACACCAAATTATCCAACTGAGTAGTAAGTCTGACATTTTCTCCTGCTCCTCGTTTTCTCCACTGACTGCATCAGTAAAACCTTAAGGCTGAAGCTACACACCTCAGGTGGTAATTGTTTTATAACTTTTTTTGTTTTTCAGTTATTCAGTAATTGCCTTTTTTTATTTTACCTCAACCCAAATTCTTATGCTCTACTATCGTGTAATTTAAATGATCTAGCCCTGGACCACATTGTATAACTTTACTCATGTTATTATAACTTTTCATTTATTATTATTTTGTCTGTTTAAGATGTTTGGCTTTATTATATTGGCCTTGCTAAACTTGTGGTTTTGTTAATTTTTTTGTATGTAAATAGGCAAATTTGGTTTTAGAGGTCCATTATCTACGCATACTGGATTTCACTTCACCTGACATAACAGGCCTCTGGGCCTGGGAACCCGGTTTTAGAAAACAGTAGGAGGAAAACGTTGTTTTGTCAACAATGTTACCACAGTTTTACTGTTATTGCTTCCCGGCAATCGCTACTGACTGTAAGGACACAGTCTACGGTCTGAGATAAACAACTTTGGGTTTCCCTTCTCTACATTAACTCTGTTCATGTACTGCATCTCTATATTTCGATGTTTTATTTAGTTTTTATTGTAAAGTCACACAATAAATGTGTGATGATACAACCCTATGTGGTTTTAATGAAATATAGGGCACCAAACAGTGTTTTCTTGAGTTTGAAGGGAATTACAGTTGTAAGATGCAGTCTTGTTCATTATTGAGTCAAGTGACCTGCAGAAAGATGTTTTGGATTAAAGTTTTTGTTGTCTGGCTGGTGTTTTTTGTGTCCATCTTCCTCACCAATATTACTGCTGAACCAGCAGGGGGCAGTACATTTCTATAAAATCAGTCATTTGCAACATCTCATTCATTTCCCTTCTGTGGTTGATCATTTCCCCTGCTCTGATTGACCAATCAGTTGTGCTTACTTGGCAATATTACCCACAGGCCTAGCAGCTAATATATATTTAGACTTTTTTTTCTTCTCATTGTCCAAATTCCTAGAAGTCTGTTTAACTTTTTTGTGTACTTCTGAGTT
Source organism: Esox niger (assembly GCA_016801105.1). Lineage (NCBI taxonomy): Eukaryota > Metazoa > Chordata > Actinopteri > Esociformes > Esocidae > Esox > Esox niger. The sequence goes on along the minus strand of JACXGJ010008307.1, from coordinate 13,693 downwards.
ATTCAAACATAAAGGGGCCCTTTGGACTCCACTGCTGTGTAGAACACACCCAGAGACCCTGGCCCCTCCATTCAGAATACGCCACAGCTCCCCTGTCAGACTATTAGGTTTGCTCACCTTTCTGATTAGTTGAAGGGTTTACCTTGTCATCCAGTCGATGAGTTGCTTGACCAATCCGCACAGCCCTGTCTAAAGGTCCGATGTTTCATCACACAGCGTGGCATCGGCTGACCAAACATGTATCTGTGGAGACAACAGTGTAGGTCATACATCGGACAGTAACTGATGCCCCCGCTGACTTCTCTCTGTTGACAGAAGGCCTCTATTGAAAGTCGGTTTTGTTGCACGTGGAAGTAGCTTTTTAACGTTATAATCGAAACTTCATCTAACGTGGCCGTCCAGAATCTGTCTGTGTTTTCCACGTCTGATTCAAGTCTGAGGCGTGTGTGTACGAAAATGTAAAGCTTGATTATCATCCATTTAACTAAATCGAAATTTAGAAATTGTAATTGTGAAGTATGTAAGCCTCTCAGCACAGGTTTGCTCCACATTTGATCTGGCGGGTCATCCCAGCCATGTCAAACAGGAGGTTACCTCGTCTCAAACGCTTCCGTCTGTCGCTTGGACACTGGTCAGTCATTTACATAGCTCCTAGACATTCCCTTAATGTTAAACCGGCTCATCGGCAGTGTCTTTCTCGGCTGCTCAGTCCATGGGAACTGGATCCAAACCTTTGTGGCATAGCGTCGTGTGACACTTCGATTTCCCTGGCTTTCCACACCACTCCGCTCCTATCCTTAGTCCAGCGTTCCTGAGACCTTCCCTGCCAAATTCTGTTCCAAGCTGGTAAGACATAGGGGGGCACTTGCTAAATGCAGTCCCCCTGAATTGGCTTTCACAGTCGGTTCTGCTTAATTGCTCATTTTGACAATGGCCTCCTTTGTTCGGGAGCTCTCGGTACGTGCGCGTGTGTGGTGTGTTGGAGCGGGTCCAGGCAGACCAACAACAGAGGGAGAAGATTTGCTGTGGCTGTCAATGTGTTTTAGTAATTTTCTCTGTGTGAATTCTGTGGCCCCATATCTGGGACAATGCCACACACACAAACCAGGAGACGCAGACTCACAGCATACACACTTGTTAGCACACAAAGCACACAAACGGTGCACTTGCTATGTGTGTCCCTCTCACACTGAGCCGCTCAATGGAGTTACACAGCAGCGATGACAGCACAGTGAGACTGGGCCTCTTGGACCTTAGGACTCACCAAAGGATTTAAGGCCCAGTTCCCAGTCTGTCTGAGTGTCTGCAACATTTCACCACCAGTGGTCTCTGCCACCATGGAGACTGGCCTTTGGTGAGCCAGAATGTCATTACGTCATTTGACCAGACGGATGGTTTTCGTCGCCTGTCTGTGTGTACCTGGGTCCTGAGCCACTTAAAGTTGCCGGGTGGTTACAGTTGCAGAGTGATTGCGTCCCTGCCTGAATTGATCCCTAAACCTCACCGTTTTTGTGCCGACGCAGTCTTGTTGCCAACTGAGCGAAGGGAGTCAGAGCAAAGAAATGGCCTGAAATAGAGCACAGGGTTACTGGTTGTCTTAGCAGGATCCTCGATCTCTGTTCAAACCAGTCAAGCTTCATGTGATGCTATCTAAATCTCCTCAGCTATGTTGGCTGCGATCATTTTCTGATTGTTTTGGTTTACCCTTTGTCCTCCTGCTGATTCATTCCATTCTAGCACATCATGCATTTTGATTCTATCAGGGTATATTACATGTCATTGTTTCTTCAGTGATTTGGATGTTCTTGGAATTGGGTAATAAAACCAGGTTCCAGGTGGAGATAGAAAGATCCTGTCCTCAGAGGTGTAGATCAGTGGAGGGGGGCTAAAGGGTCATGATTCCCCAAATATTACTGAAAATCCAGGGAACCATTGACCCCGACCCCCCTAATATTCTACATGATCCTACTTCCTTATCTCAACATGATAGTAACACTGCATGCATCATTTTTCTCTCTTTAAATGGCGTCGTAAGCTGCATGGCAATCACATAGCACCTTCTTGGTTTATACCAAAGATATTCTAAGTGGCCTAGTCTTCACCTGGAGACCTACTGGATATGCAGGCTTTTACTCCAACCCTGTTTAAATGTAACTGTATTGGATCAGTGCCTATGCCTCTTTCACCTATAATAAAAAAAGAGAACCCGGTATTCACATAAACCCTGTATAATCATAAACCGTTTTAAAATGTTAACTTGAACATGAAAAATTAAAGAACCAAAAATCCCATTGTGTCTAATTTAAAATGCTAATTAGATGCTAATGAAATCAGGGAAGGAGAAAAAACAGTAGTGTAGAGCCAGAATTCTAATTACTTAGTTTAGCTTTCCATTGAAACTGGCCACTATGCATAATTGTATGCACAACTCTGACCACATTCAGCACCTCGGTCATTGGCTGTTCTGTTGTCTGCATACCCGTTCTGGGATGCGGCTGGATGGGGTTGGGATGCTGAATCGGCTCTCTATAAAAAAAATAAAAGCTACAGTCAAGGTTTCACAGTTTACAGGAAACGTTTTACAAAGCCTTGCTAGCTATAGGCATCAGAAAGTCCACTGAAGATGACAAACTGGATCTGGGTTTACCTGTATGTGCAGATCCATTTATTTCTGCCTGAGTCAACCATTTTTTGGGGGGGGTATAGTAGCCTTAACAATTTCTAAATGATTTAGTCTAGCAGATTCTACAATTAGTGGTGAATATACAGCTATGCTTATGTCTAACTGAAATGTGTATTTTAAACATGAATCAGTCTGGATTTGGACCAGGGTACACCACTGTGACTGCACTGTTTGTTAATGATATTATAAGCTGAATTGTGCTGCCTTGTTTATTGGCCTGCCAGAGGCACTTGAGTGTGAGAGATCCTAGATCTTATATTATTAACTGGGTGGTTAAAATCTTAAATGTTGGTATTAGAATGCATGCCATGTTTTTAATATAAAATCTTGTTCTTCAGAATATGCTAGTATAATATAAAAGTATCTTTTTTAAAACATGCTGTCTTTGAATGGAATGGAATGAATCAGGCCATTTTTTCAAGTAATATTATAGTTTTATACATTTATCTCTTGTATAGGTTGAGATTTAAATAAAAGCACTAAAATGCAGAAGACTTTATTATTATGGGAACTTTATTTTGAATCCATTATTTTGTATTAGACAAGATGGGTAATAAATATGACTTAATGTCATGAAAGAACCATAGGCGACACGCATGTTTAGCCTGTGAGTGAGTTGCAGAGATGTTTAAGTTTCTTTAACCTTCTTACTACTGGACTAATCCAAATAAGTCCCTTGTACACATTTACTGGGTTAACCTAACATTCTGACTTGTCAAAAAGAGTCTGACAGATTTGGGAGAAATAATAGATCTGATGTCTGTGTTTCAACCTGGATTAAGGGTTTTGTAATCAGTTAATGAAATAATATATAATCAGGCATTGAGGGGTTGTGGTACATGGTCAATATACCATGGTTAAGAGCTCTATATACTATGTGACTCAGAGTTATGTGGTTATAGTCCTTAACCATGTATGTTGGCCAATAATCCACAAACCCAAAGGTGCCTCTTTGCTATCATAAACCGGTTAGAAACCCAGCAAAAATTACATATTTATACTTGTGGTATACTGCACCGCGGGTATCATATCCCTTTTAGTGCTTTTTATGTAGGTTTTTAAGCGCAAAAAGTTATCTCGGGTGATTGTGATAGATTGACAATATACCACTGTTAAGCACTTTGTCAAGGCACTCGTCAATGTGTCATGCTTAAGAAAAGCTTTTAGCAGTGGTATATTGGCCATATGAAACACCCCTCATGCTTTATTGCTTACATTTACCATATATATCAGCCAACAAGCATTCAGGATTAAACCACCAGGTTTATAAGAACATTTATATTATCATAATTTAGTAGACGATGGTTATATTTAAAGAGCGACTTGGAGTAGTGAGTGCAATGTAGGATTTAAAACTACAATATTGTTGCAAGCGCGATGCACAAGCAACTTTACGTATGTTTCACAACAGTTCCATATCCAGTCACCATACAAGGTTCGAACCACACGGTATATAATAACACATATAGGATACGATACCTCTCAACAGTCGATAAATTAATGATAAATTAATTGTTTAATTGTTAAGAGCTAGGTATTTGATTTGTTAAAGTTATCTATGTAATTCTAACCATTTTGCAAGCGAATGTAAAGTAGATAAGTCTACACTGCATCAATTCTGAAGTAATATTTAAGGAAACAGGCAGCAGAAGATTTCTGGACTTTAACTGATTTGTCAGTAAGGTTAGAGACACGCCCCCCTGGTGTGGTGTAGAGAGCAGCTCGCGTTTGATGCAAACACTCTGCACCAACATCGGACAGTTCTGCTCCGAAAGCTAACCGGTGTGGAGGACCCAATGGCTTGAGTGAATATTCCGGTAAAATGAACTGACACCTGACGTCTTTATGACAGGATTGAAATGGGACAGCCAACGACTTCAGTAGGCTATTGGAGCTGCGAAGAGAACCGAGTCAAACTGCGTTAACATTTCTTGTGCGTAGAATATATTAATTACGTATATACAGAGACTCAATGAAACATACCACTGCTCATATGTCTGTAAATTAGCACAACTGTCACGTCCACAACTAACAGTCTGTGCATTTGGGGCATGTAGGCAGCCTAAGCAGGAGTCGATAAATCACCCTGTAGCCTAGGCTACTTTCCCCGTTGCGCGTCTTCTGCCGTTCCGCTACCCTCGCTGCTCGGCCCGCGGTCTAGACTTTGAAAGCCCGGGTGGATTGCCCTGGAAACTGAGCCGCAGTCATGGGAGGGAATTTGGGGTGTCACCGCTCGATACCCAAAGACCCAACGGATTTCAGTAACGGCAAGCGTAAGTTTAGCGCAGCGTGCAATTTCAACCATATCCTCGTTAACCAGGAGAGGTTGAATATTAACACCGCGACCGAGGAAGAGCTGATGACTCTGCCGGGAGTGAACCGCACCGTAGCGCAAAATATCGTGAGATACAGGGAATGTATTGCGGGGTTTAAAAAGGTAGAGGACTTGGCTCTGGTGAGCGGAATTGGTGCTGGCAAACTGGAGGTCATCAGACTGGAAATATGTGTTTCGAGTAGGACAAGTTCATCCCAACACTCTCCTTCGTCGCTGCGTAAAGACTTCGAACCTCACCTGTCGTGCACAGGTATGAACATTAACACCGCCACACCAGCGCAGCTCATGAGCATCCGTGGCATCACGGATAAAATAGCCAAGAACATAGTGGAATACCGGACTGAAAACGGTCCGTTCAAAAGCATCGAAGACTTGGTGAGGGTCAACAACATAAACTCCTCTCTATTGGACAAAATCCGCTTTCAAGTGTTCGTGGAGCGTTCCAGAACACCTTCGACCAATACCAACGGTGGGTTGACATGCACCACAAAATCTCACCCGAGCCCCACTTCGTTTAGTCTCCGTAGTGAGGACCTAGATCTTCCACCCGGGGGGCCGACTCAGATATTTTCGTTGCGGCCTAACGTGGAGCCTTCGTCGGGGATGCGGGACGGGAAGGCGGTTGTCAGGGTGGCTACATGGAACCTCCAAAAGTGCTCCTGTGAAAAGGCCAACAACCCGGGCGTTAAAGAGGTCGTGTGTATGACCTTGCTTGAAAACGAGTAAGTATTGATTTTAGTATCTTAAAGATATATTTTAAATTGTCATTTTTTCAATGCCGATGTTATTTCAGTATGTGGTGAATCAACGTTATGTGAAATAAATGAGTTAGCAGGCAATATCTTGCCACTGCTGGACAAACACTTCTATTCCCAATAGATGCTAAAGTTTGACCTAAGATACATGCTTATGTATCCCAGAGAAAAACAGCTCGGTAGGTAAAGAACAATAGTTGATTGAATGAAGTGATTATAATGCTCTCGGGATTGGTTTTACATTCAACCTCTTACCAATTGATTAATATAGTATCACACACACTCATGCTTCTTATGACTGTGTACTTTTGTCACTTGCTAAATGTGAAAAGAACCCTTAATTTAACGCCCGTTATACAGGTTCACACCGTAGACCAACGATGCTATGTTGACGTCTGATCAGTAGTGTCTTTAGAAAGCTAGACGCTTCTCTTTCGACATCACCCTTCAGCCGACACAACCCTGCGTGTTTAATCGCCAGTTTTATTCATCAGTCCAAGACGATTACTCGATTTGTTAGGTCTGAGTTGGCTTGGTTATCCGTAACACGAAGACTCAATAAGAGACCCTTTCATTAAGTAATCCACTCTGCAATCAGTGGATCTGACCGATACAGTAGACCATTTGCCTTGACACACCATGTGTCTAGTTGCAATGTGTCAGTGGGTTGTGTTATATAACCCCCTGTTCAGAACAGCGTGATGCAGCAGGGAGTCAAAAAGGGGACACCTTTCTGGTTGCACTTTACATATGAGTAGTCCAGGTACTCACGAGTGTAGGAATGCATGGGTGTCCTCAGAACAATTAGCTGTCTATTTTGGGTTTAGGATTTCTTAAATGGATAATGGGTTTTGATGTTAAAGTGAGTTTTAGGATTAGGGGTTGGTGCAAATGAGATTTTGAATGGGAATACGCTTTAGGCTCCAAAATGTATGTGTCTGACTAACTATTCCCAAGCCTGAAATTGCCAGTGACTAGAACGTGTCCCTGTCATGCTGATTCCATTGCCCAGAGCCAAATCGTACGTTGTCCAACATCCAGTCTATCGCAAGTTGGTCGGGCCATCATCCAACATCACATGGTCCTGTCAGTCTGTCAAGTAATGTTTCATCATGTTGGACAGGAAATCCAGAGTCCGATCCATGTTAATAGGTGGGCTGAGGGATGGAATTACAACTGTGTAAAGGATTTAGAAATAAGCTTCAGCTATGGATTTTTTTCTTGTTTTATGGATTATGTTTTGTCAAGGAAATCTCCCAATTTAGTGAAATGCAGTTAAAAATGTTTACTAAGCATTTCCCCCCCTAATCTGAAACATAACCGTGCCACTCACCCACCCACTTTGCATTCAAAACCCAGTCTCATGTCCAGATAATTGCTCTTCTCTGGTTTTGAAGCAACATTCTTTTTAGATGACTGATATGGCCACTGATGGGCCCTCCCTTTTCCTGTTCTGTCAGCGCATTGGTGTGGGTCCCCCTTGCCGGGTACGTGGAGGGTCCAGGAAGTGGTTAAGGGTCTCTAGTTGCGTGAAATAAAGCAAGACAAAGGTGAAGGCAGATAGGTGAAGCTGGAAGCCCTTGTGAGTGAGGTATCGTGGAGGGTGTTGTTGTGTTTTAGCTTGGTGCTCAGCTGTGGAGGAATATCACCAGCAGGAAGCCGGGCTGATAGCTGAGTTTACAATGTGGGCTGGGCTGTCTTGGCCTGCCTCCAGCTAGCACAGGGAGCAAGCCACTGGAGTTCAATGAACTCCTCTGCTCTGCACTGGCCGCAGCACACAAAACCAAAGGTTAAACAGACAGACAGACAGACAGGCAGACAGTCAGTCAGCTACCAGCCCACTCTGTGCCTTCAGAGGGAGAGAGCGGAACTACCCTTCAAGTTATATGTCATGAGTCAGCTGAGCTTCTGGTCTCCCTACCAACCAGTCCAACCAGGAATGATATACAGACAGCCGTAAAGGAACAGGGAAGTGGCCACAGCAGGCTGCCTGCAGGACAGCTAGTAGGAGGTTACTACAGGCTAGCTCAGAGAAAGGTTAATATGGTTCAGTTGAACAGGACGTGTGTAGAATAGCACTGCTGACACACAGCTGACTCACACATCCAGTATCTCTGGAAGCAACACAAACAGTCTGAGATGTGGAACAGCAGCGTTACTGATGGATTCCGGAGGCTGGTTGTGGTGTGTCGTTTGGCCTTGCCCGGTAGATTATGGTGTTGGGCATGCTGGTGTCACCCGTACGTGAAATAAATAAATGCATTCTGGGGCTTTTGATAAAATCGTCTGCTGGATGACGTGTCTTATCAGAGAATGCTATGGAACGAAATGCTGCAAATGGCAGTTTTGCAAGATGGTTATTGAGCCATGCATTGCAATACATGTTATGCAATTTTTACTGTGGAATTCACCACTTGTTTTTATTCTTTGAAAATTGTAGCAGGGGATTCTGTCTGTCGGTCAGTGTTGTGTAATAATTACTGTGAAAAACGGACTGTATTTGAAGAGCCTCGCTCTTTTCCTTCTGTCTGTCTTATTGGAAAACTTGTTTTCACCCTGAAAGTCAGCTAGAAAGTGCTTTCATGCCAGAGTGAACCTGTAATCATGCCTTAAAAGACCTCTAAAGGACTCTTCACACTTGTCACTCCAGTTGCGTTTCTCTCTGTGTATGTTTTTGAACAGATTGTATTCAACAAGCGGTGGTTCTTCTTGCATGGTGTGTAAAACCCTTAAAGCCTCCAAATTCCAAGGCCTGTGTCAAACCCAGAGGACAAAGTTTTAGATTAGAACCCTCTTGGAATTTAATCTAATGAAGTTTGTCATTAACACCCTGACTGTTAATAACACGAGTCGATCGAACCGGATAACACAAACAATGGGTTCCCTATCTGAGTAGACACGATCTGATTACAGAAAACCACATCAATATAGTCAGCTACTCTAAGGTTAACTAATCAATCTCCTAAGGTAATAATCCCATAATCATCAGCATAAATTCTCTGGCCAAGATCTTCTGGACTCCTCCTAAATAGATTACCGGTATCATAACCGGTGCTTTCTCAAGCTTCTAACGTGGCCGCGTTGTGTTCTGCGTTAGGCCGATATTTTTCCAACGCTGACATTAAACAGTCCTAGGCTAGCTGACAGAAGGAAGTTGTCTTGATGTTCCAGGCGAGTGTTAGGATTAAAATGTGTTAGAGCTCAGTGAGCATTAGCGAAGTGTGTGAGTGCTGAGCGCCGTGACAGCTACGGTGGTTGAGATCCAACACCACTACCCACAGACAGCCTGGCCCCTGTGGGTCTGGGCTACAGTCAGGTGTTAAGGGTTGAGCCCGGGTCCTGGTATCAGGGTTGAGCCTATCTCGGTGTAAAATGGGCTGCTATGGAGCAATCTGGGCCAATCCAAACCACGCCCTCTCAACCACACCCCACCCACAACATGCCCCGTCCAAACCACACCCTCTCCACTTCTTCCACATCACACCCACTCCTTACCACCCCCCACAACCTCATCCACACCACACCCCTTTCCACACCTTAGCACAGCCCGTTTAGCACTCCCTCAACCCCACATCACCACAGACCATCAACACCACGCGCATCCTAATGAAAGTTGGAGCTACTGTGTCAGTGGCAGACTTTCTCTCAGTCTCAGTATGTGTGAGTGTTAAGAGCACAGTGGGAGAAGGCGTTCGGGTGGAAAATTCCATTAGCACTGCAGTTTGTGGCGGACAGTGGGATGGAAAGACAGTGAGTAAGGTACACATTACCCAGAAAACATTGCTTCTGTCAGGATCAGGTTGGCAGCCATCAGGCCCAGAGCCCGCAAACCAATCTGCACTAGAAGACATTCGTCAAGACCTGTTAAAACTGCTCCACAAACAACCCGAAACCCGGTTCTATTGATGGACTGCAACAGTGGGGCGATGTGGATGAACATCCATATTAAGATACATTTATGTATAATTATGATAAATTAAACAATACATTTATAAGAAATGCATGGACCATTTTGCTGTTATGCCTTAAACCAGAGGGGGTAGACAAAAAAATTAAAATACTTGACAGTATATATTCACAATACTATTTGCCATCAAAAACGCATCTGTTTTTTCTGTAATGTTGTCATACAAGTCCTGAACAGTGTATAGTGGGATTTTGCACCATTCTCCATTAAGAAAAGTGCTTCAGAACGTCCCAATAACGCTCGCTGATGTTTAGATCTGGTAATATGGGAGGCCAATATAGGAACCGACTATTTGGTTTCTTAGGAACTCTGTTTGTTGTCTCATGTTGCTTTGAATACTGAAATATCAAAGTGCTAATTGTCAGCGCTCTTTTAGGGCTAACACGTGTACTGCTGAAGGCAATCCAATATGACCTCTGCAACTATGGTTGTAACTGATTTAGTTTCTTCAAATTATCTTTCTCATGTGATGTTTCCAAGTGTTTTGTCCACCTCCTGTACTGCTAGCTTGACTTTTGATGCCCATTTGTTGTGCCATTAACAACCACCCAGATTAGCATTAATTTAAAACTTTAAATTTCTCTATTGGCTACACTTCGTAATGAACAATATCAGCAGATTGCCTTGGAGAAGTGGTCGGTGGCCATCATCTCTCGTTTAATGGTCTGCATCAGCATTTTTCAAAGCAGCCTGCACTTACACACTTCTGTCTAGTACAGCTACAGTTCCCCCTGAGCCAGTTGGATTCCAACATGACCTCAGCGCCGCAGCTCAGCAGTTTTAGTTATGCAACTACATTTAAGTGTTATCAGATTTTAATCTGACAAGTACATTCCACAGTAGGTTTCATACCCTGGTGAACGGGGGCGGTGTAAAATCCATAAAAATTCCAGTCGATTTAAGAAAGTGGATCCAGCGCCAGTTTAAAATGTGCGAATGTCCGTAATTTAATAGACTTGGAATTAGACCGTAAATGTTGGTGCTCTTCCTGAGTTGGAATGGAATTGACCCGAACCCACCTGGTGAATAATGGTGTCTGTGTGACTAACGGTGACCTGGAGGGATTTGCTTTCCCTCCTCTCTGAGTCATCTACGGCAAGACTGTGTTCCCTGTTTCTCTGCCGCAGCAGGTCCGTGGCTGATCTTTGATGCATGCCCCTTTTTTGTTTTGATTATGGGATGTCTAGGCTCATGTGTTGTGCCTTAATTTTTTGTATGTTACCATAGAAGGTGTTTTTCCTGTTTTGATTATTTTAATAGTTCTGTGGCTTTGTTTATTGCCAGGATTGCATTGTGGTAATCTGAGTACCCTAGGATTGCTTTGTGGTAATCTGAGTACCCTGTGAATCCGGGCGGATTAAATGAAAATTTAGACATTTCCCGACTGGCCACAGTCACGGTCAGTGTAATGTCAGGTCCTGTCTCTGCACTGCGGCCAGGTCACATGTAATCAGAGCACGGAGGCAGTGCTTTTCCACAGGCATGTTATCCTATAGCATCTTCTCCTATTGGTGCCCCAGAGGAATTGTATGTCTAGAGTAGACTATCAAGATCCAGGTAAACTACATTTCTATAATGGCCACTCTCACTGAAGACCAAGATGAATTACATTGCTTTAGTAGCCGCTCTGTGTGATCTAGCATACTGTAGAGAATGCCAAAGAATGGGAAGTTGTTTCTCCTTCCTAGAGCGATCTGGCTCCATACCTATTTTTTATTCACAATCTCTGATTGCACGGTTCCTGTTGTGAAAGCAGAGACCTCGAGATCACTGTCACAATGTATTACTAATGAATTACGGAGTTGCTAGGGTTGAAGCAATAGCAAAAGAATCAAGGCATTTCAAGACCTCAAGCAAAGGAGATAGAAATATACTTCTGGCTTTGGAGTGCAGCTGGGACCATTACCTTTAAATGATAGACACCAACCACATATCGCAGGGATTTGGCTGATATTGTTCAATAAGCAAGGTACACTAGAGCCATTTAAATGCATTTGTTAATCTGGGTGATTGTTTATGGAATCATCGATGGCTACAAACTAGTTGTAGGGTAACTGAACAAAGGTCTGATACATGATCCCTTTAATTCAGTCAGTTTATTGAGCCAAGTACTGTTGTCCATATTGTCCATTAACATGTTCATGACATTTTTTACAAATATCTCCTTATTAAAATACAGTGAAATGTACTGATATTACATTGTGTACACAATAGAAAACACTGCACAAACAATATTTTTGTTATCATTTGATCTGACTGTGATGTCACATCTCTTGACAGACTGTGCGGTCTGTATGTGTTTGGTCAGTCTTGGCTGTCATTTCTGTCTTCCCTTTCCTATGCTCCTCATGTCATAGCCCTTTTAATAGCCGAGGCACTGCAGTGAACCTACTCCACCTAATCACTATGGAGCAGAGCAGACAGGGAGGATAACAGGAACATTTGCATTCTTTGTTTTTTGCATTTGCATAAACACATGCTCTTAAGCAGCGTGACATAAAGGCTCAAAGTCAGAACAGGCACAGGAGCAATGTTGCAGAATTATCTCTGAAAAACAACTGGCCTACTGTATTTGGGACTTGTTGGGAATAAAGAGTGGCAGGGCACTAATTGCATTTGCCCCAAGTTTCCCAATGAACTTCTCATTCACATCCACAGTGACTGAGCTGTTTGCTGTAATTGGAATCAATCTAGACTTAGCTATTCTTTGCTGATGCACAGTATATTGATGTGCTGTACCCCTGTTTTTGGAATTAACTGTGCTGTGAAGGTCGGAAATCTAAAGGGTAAGATGGATCCAGTAGACTGTGGGAATCTGCCTAGGGGTCAAGGACAATCTGATGACCAAAGCTCTCTCAACATTTAATGTAACCCACCCTGGAATTTTATCTCAGTGTCCTACAGAATGATTGGCCACTTAGCAAAGAGGGGCAAAAACGTCTTTGGGGATGCTTTTCTGCAAAGGGGACAGGATGACGGAACCGTATTGAGGGGAGTATGGATGGGGCCATGTATCGGAAGATCTTGGCCAACAACCTCCTTCCCTCAGTAACAGCATTGAAGATGGGTTGTGGCTGGGTCGTCCAGCATGAAACCCGAAACCCGAAACACACAGCCAGGGCAACTAAGGTGTGGCTCCGTAAAAAGTATCTCAAGGTTCTGGAGTGGCCTAGCCAGTCTCAGGACCTGAACTCAGTAGAAAAACTTTGTAGGAGCTGAAAGTCCGTATTGCCTAGCGACAGCCCCTAAACCTGAAGGATCTGGAGAAGGTCTGTATGGAGGAGTGGGCCAAAATCCCTGCTGCAATATGTGCAAACCTGATCAAGAACTACAGAACACGTATGACCTCTGTAATTGCAAACTAAGGCTTCTGTACCAAATATTAAGTTGCTTTTCTGATGTACCAAATACTTACGTCATGCAATAAAATGCTAATTCATTATTTGAAAATCATACAATGTGATTTTCTGGATTTTTGTTTTAGATTCTGTCTCTCACAGTTGAAGTGTACCTATGATAAAAAATACAGACCTCTACATGCTTTGTAAGTAGGAAACCCTGCAAAATCAGCAGTGAGAGACAGAATCTAAAACATATACATACACACACACACACACACAGACACATCTTCTCTCTCTCTCTTTGCAGCATCAAGTTACTGGCAGTCCAAGATTAAGAGACCACTACACCTTTATCTTTTCTTTCCAAAAAAGTTGAAAAGGCATGTTTTGAGTGAGGAACAGAAGCGTACAATTTGCAGTGGTCTCTTAATTGTAACCCTTCCGTTCCTCACTCAAAATCTTCCTTTGCCATTTTTGGAAAGGAAAGAAAAAGTTGCAGTGGTCCAACTTTTTTCCCGGAGCTATACATACACACACACACACACACACACACACACACACACACACACACACACACACACACACACACACACACACACACACACACACACA
>JACXGJ010008306.1:0-27406 GCA_016801105.1 Esox niger | reverse complement strand
GGGGTTCCCTTCTCTGTATAGAGAGGCACACCTGAACCGGGTCAAAACAACCCTGTCCTTCGTGGTGGGGGTTCCTTTCTCTGTATAGAGAGGCACACCTGAACTGGGTCAAAACGACCCTGTTCTTAGTGGTGGGGGTTCCTTTCTCTGTATAGAGAGGTACACCTGTACCGGGTCAAAACGACCCTATCCTTAGTGGCGGGGGTTCCTTTTTCTGTATAGAGAGGCACACCTGCACCGGGTCAAAACGACCCTGTCCTAAGTGGTGGGGGTTCCTTTCTCTGTATAGAGAGGCAGACCTGTCACACCCAGGATGCTCTTCACGTGCCTCTGCTGAACGAACCAGATGTGCTCCATCCTGACTTGGTCCAGGAGCGGCACCCCATGCAGGTCTCTCCCCTTGTCCCCCATCAGCGCATGGTGGCTACCTCACCGTGGGTCCTCCACTGGCAGTAGAGAGCCAGGTCGTTCTCTGTGATGTTCCTGTCCACCATGTCATTGGTGCTAACAGGCTCACCCTCCCGTCTGAGCTGCTCCCACTTGGACTGATGCATCAGTACCACATCCCCGGTATCCCACACAAAGATGTGGACTGACTGTCGGCTCCTGCTGCCAGCTGCCGTATGAAATGCCAGATATCCAGCCTGATGTAGAGCCTCCGCCATACAGCAGCCAAGGCCCACATACAGCAGCACTGGAGAAACCACACCTGTCTGGCTGTAGTGACGCAGGAGACCCAAGACCATCAGGTCCAAACCAGGTCCTTTCTGAGCGGTCAGTACACTGATGAGTATCTGACCGGTCTCTTTGCTCACAGAGCTCAGCCATAGTCCGTGTCCCCAAGCTGTCCCCGACAGCTTCCTCGTGATCTGAAATTCCACAAAACATACATCAAAACACGAAACATGCAGCAAAACTTTGAATATCTAAACAAACAAGAACTTTAGTTGAAATAAATTGATTTCACTGTATTGAAAAAACTAACATTGAGAGAAGTTCATTTACCAGTTGCAGTCCTACTCTCAGGCTGAGACGCGTGTGTGCGTGTATGTGTATTTTAGCAGAATCAGTAATGTTTTGGGAATTTTCTTAACAGCAATTTATCACATTCCCCAAATGAGTCAGTCTGGCGGTCCAACCACTCGTTGCTGTGGTTCTCCTTTAGTTACTTGACCAGACAGGTTGGGCTGTGGCCAAGCATTAGTTCTCTTAGCATACAGATGACCCGTAGATCACATGCATACCTTTATGAAAAAACAATGATTGTTTTCACATTTTTGTCCAAATGTTGTCAAAGACTTGAGTAGACATCAGCATTTCACACATAATTTATTTACAATATTAAAGATGATGTGTGCATCAAAGTTCACTTGCACATCAAGATCATCCAGAAGTTGCATTTTGAGCTGGTCCAGGACAGTCTGACTGGTGGCCAGATGGTTCAGGTGAAACACAGAGCACCTGAGTGTCTCCGTCACCATCAGGTTGTAGCTGTCCATGTCCAGGACCTTGCGTCCCCTCTTGTGGACACCATGGCCCATCAGCTGCTTCCCACAGGTCGGACAGAACACCCTCACCCTCCACAGGTGGTAGGGCATCCACGCCAGGAGCCGGTGGGTAAAGAAGGGGACTGGTGTTGGAACCTGATGGTTAATCAAGGAAGGGACTGGTGGCTCATACCAGAAGAGGGGACAGGTGGCTCATACCAGAGGAGGGGACAGGTGGCTCATACCAGAGGAGGGGACAGGTGGCTCATACCAGAGGAGGGGACAGGTGGCTCATACCAGAGGGGACAGGTGGCTCATACCAGAGGAGGGGACAGGTGATTCATACCAGTGGAGGGGACAGGTGGCTCATAACAGAGGAGGGGACAATTGGCTCATGCCTCACAGAAGGAAGACCATCATACCAACCATCTCAGATCCCTGATTGTCCAATATGGCAAATTCTGGTGGTTTCAGGAAGCACAAATCCATTCTACAAAGTGATGGAGAACATGTTCAGCACACAAAGGAGGTTTCCTCACATCTCGTATTCTAGCCAACACAAAGGGAATGATCTTAAATGAAGTTATATTTTTACTTTTAGGAAACAGTTGAATACTTTTAGGAAAATGTGCCTGTGATTTAGGGAAGGGCTTGTGCAGGGTCCCCTATACAATATTAATTTTAGAATCTTTGAGCACAACCCATTTTCCCACCCTTTCTGCATTTGCCTCCAACAGTCTTATATCTTATGAACAGATGATGTCACTACATCCAAGATCACCTAAAAGAGATTTTGGATCGCCGTATTAAGGTGACAAATGGGCCACGATGGCAGTGAAGGTCTCACAGACCGCGGCCCACGTGCAGGCACCTTTAGACAGCTCTCTGCACCACAATCATCAAAACACCAAATGAGGAAACTTTTTTAGGAAACAGAATGTTCTATCCCTCCAATAGGGTTCCAGAGACTAGAAGAATCTATGCCAAGGCACATTGAAGATGTTCTGGCTGCTCGTGGAGGCCCAACACTTCAGTGAGACACTTGATTTAGTTTTTTTTCATTGCATTTGTCACCCATCTGTATATCCATTGTTTACTCACCTCAAAATCAATGCCTCTTTTCATGTGTAAGGACAGATCATCTTTGTATTGCCAGAAAGATTCACATCCAAAGTTTATACTTGTAGCCACTTAGACTGCCAGTTTTAGCTAATAAGTTAAAAAAAAATATCCTCTAAGCTTTTGACTCATCTCTCTATTGGCAGATGTTAACTGTGCCAAGAGAATTTTGTCTCAGTACTTACTCGGTTAAAAGTGTCTTATTGATGGAATTACCATCACACTTATATTTTTATAGTTTCTTATTGATGATAACATTCATGTGAATAGAACAGATTGTTAGCGAGTGCATTTTGCAATAATATTACTTTTTAAGTAACAAAGACATATGCAGACATTCCAGTATGGCTGTACCCCTGTTAAAGTCTATGCTTGTTATGTTTGGATAGCAGAAGACTATCTGTTTATCCGTACACAGGAAGTCACTTTAATTTAAAGCAGGACAGTAATTAGCTTATAGTACTGGAATGTGTATTCTGTTGGGATGTCTATAAAGGTGAGTACAAGAGGTAGTATCTTTGATATGAGATTGAGTGAGATGAGCTTGAGTTTGTAAGATCAAGTATTGAACCTGTAACATTATGAACAATCGACTATCAAATGCTGCAATAAATAATTGAATAACACTCTCCCTTGACAACCAGGTACGCGATCATAATTTCAATACGAAATGGCTGATTTTTTACACCCCTCCCACCCAAAAAAATCAACTGCACTACAGGAAAATGACCAATTTCTGTAGATTGAATCTCAGTCAGTTGTTCAGCTGACTGGGCAAAAGGACGGATAGTGGAAGTGTGAGCCACTGCAATACCGTTTTGGGAAGACTTCGAGGACTTCCCACAAGAATCCCCCGGTATAACAGATGACCAAGACCAAGCCGGCCTACAGCCATATCAGTTTGACCCGTTGTCATCGGCTCCAGCCCAACCTGACATGGCTGGAGCCGAGATGATGCAGCAAAACATAGAGAAAGGATGGTGGAGGTGTCTGATTGATACTGTACTTACACATTTTACTCATAACATTAGTGTGTGAGACGTAGTCAAACTCTTATTACTTTTTTCCTAAAGGTGTATGTGTGGACACTGCAGGGTCCTGCCACCTACAGAAATCATGTGCTTTAGTGACGTCACAAAGGTGTGTTTGTAGAGAACACTGTATGCTGCCTGACAATATAAATATTATCATATTAACTGGGCAACATATTTATGAATCAAAAGCCCATCTCCTGCTTTTACAGTAATTGTAAGAGGAGGTATCACCCTGCACACCTCGAAAGTGAGTTTACTTCATACATACTTCATACCTTACGTGACATAGGAATGACTCTTTTGGCTGCTGCTATGTCCAAATTGCAATGGGAGTTTTGAAACGCAAACATGTTAGGTTTTATAGAACCTACAAAAACATGACATTTGGAATATACTGTCAAAATTAGGACCTGATTGGATGTGATTTACTGTCACCACGGCCAAAACATCTGGTTTCCGTAAACTGCCTCTTAAATGTATACATAAACTTAAGTACTCTCTTAAAGAATCGCTAAGTAATATCAATTTTTTGGTTAACTATATTGGTATTCCCCCAGTCTGCTGTGTTTTGTGTATATTTACACCAAAAACGTTAATCTTCATATTGAAGTTACATTATAGTGAAAGCCATAACTGCGAACAACTTTACTCAACCAGGGTGCAGCTCACCGTGGGTCAAGCGATAAAACCCCCTAGTTTTTACCAGGATGTAGAGAGACTGGCTTTTCTTAAGGGTTGGGACTGGAATCATTAATGTAGCCACATCTTTAACATTTAGCATGGCTCCTTTGCAACATGGCTCCTCTACCACAGTAGAGGTCCAGAGACTCATATAATCTACACCAAGGTGCATTGAAGGTGTTCTGGGAGCTTGAGGACCTGCACCTTACTGAGACACATTATATTGCTATTTCCTTCAAATAATCCTCCCAAATAAAATAAGGACACCCATATTAATGGAATAAAACACAGTAACAGATTGTACGTAATATACATAATAGCATTGCCATACATCATTCCTTTCTGTAGATTAACTCATTTTTCAACATTATATTTTATAAATCTTACCTTTAAAAAAAAGCACAAATGTCCAGATGAAGATGGTTATAACGGTCATGGTTGTTGTGGGTTCAGTTGTCATGAAGGACAGCTCTCAGTCATGAAGTGTTAAACTCACAGGGTTATAAACACTCCCAGATCACTGAATCGTGTGCTGTCTACACAGCATCATCACTATGCAAATAAGATTCTGGTCTTTTCTCCATTCAAAATGTTTCAGTAAATATATCCCAAGCAGATCCATCACATTAGTCTTACATGGAAATGATGTCATAGGACATGGATATCTGTAAAGTAAACGATGGTCAACGTAAGATGATAACATTACACAAGGCAGTCCTGCTCACATTCCAATATAGTACTTGACATTAATCTAAGCATGACACAAGATGGATGGCCAGACGACCATGAACCAAATAGAAGTTATCCTAGATCGATAAAGGGTCACACTTTGGATATACAGTGGGGCAAAAAATGATTTAGTCAGCCACCAATTGTGCAAGTTATTCCACTTTAAAAGATGAGAGAGGCGTGTAATTTTCATCATAAGTACACTTCAACTATGAGAGACAAAATGAGTGATTTTTAGGACAGGATTTTTAATGAATTTATTGGTAAATTCCTCTGTAAAATAAGTATTTGGTCACCTACAAACAAGCAAGATTTCTGGTTCTCACAGACCTGTAAATTCTTTAAGAGGCTCCTCTGTCCTCCACTCGTTACCTGTATTAATGGCACCTGTTTGAACTCGTTATCAGTATAAAAGACACCTGTCCACAACCTCAAACAATCACACTCCAAACTCCACTATTGCCAAGACCAAAGAGCTGTCAAAGTACATCAGAAACAAAATTGTAGACCTGCAACAGGCTGGGAAGACTGAATCTGCAATAGCTAAGCATCTTGGTGCTAAGAAATCAACTGTGGGAGCAAATATAAGCAAATGGACATATAAGACCACTGAGAAGCTCCCTCTAGATTTTCGAGGGAGATTACATTGCCAACAAAGGGTATATAACAATAAATTCATAAAATCCTACAAAATCCTTAAAATTCTAATTTTGTCCCTTTTCATAGTTAAAGTGTGCCTATGATGAAAATTACAGGCCTCTCTCATATTTTTAAGTGGGAGAACTGGCAGAATATGTGGCTGACTGAATATTTTTTTTGTCACGGGCACGGGTAAGGATCCAAGCGCGGACTGGGGTGGAGTAGTGAAGGCACAGACGAGCGGTGGGCAGAGTTGTCGGGGACCGGCAGAAAGTCGGGAACCGAGCGGGTGGCAGAAGTACAGGCAAGAAACAGGCAGAGTAGTTGGGGACAGGCAGGTGGTCGGAACACAGGCAGAGAGCAGAAGTAGAGGCAGGGATCAGGCGTGGTAGTCGGGAATGGGCTATCAGTCGGTACACAGGTAAGCAGGACCGGAGTCTAGAAAGCGCAAGATGTGGCATGTAAACATGAACCATTGATCTGGCAGGGAAGAAGTGGCAGGGATGAGTACTGATAGGGCGTGATGATGAGGAGACTGGGAACCGGTGTGTGACTGGTGCTTGAAGATAGGTGTGAGGACAGGTGCGCGCTGGGATGTCACGAGCACGAGCGCCGCCTCTGCACGCTCGCGGAGGCGGGGACATGACATTTTTGCCCCACTGCTTCCATGGAGACCATTAATATTAATAGTGAATGAACTGAAACATTTAAAATCAATGTTTACTTCTTCATTAAATAGTAAAGCAATTAACGTACATGTAATACATTTATGTTTTAGCATATGGACTGAAATACAATTTTATCTATGGTCTGAAATACAGGATCAAAAGTTAATGCCATAATTACCCAACTCATTGGTGGCAGGAATAACATATGTCCCTAGTAGATTGGGGACTATTTTTCAGGACCAGTAATTTGGTCTTTCCTTAGATTAGCTATCCAATCCCCACAACTGTATTAATAAACCAAAGTTGTTGTAAACATTAGTTCATGCTTTTTGCTCAGCTTCTCTGTATGCATCTTAGCACTGGCAACATTTTAATTCCTGGAGAACTGCTATTTCTTCTAGTTCTTATACAATTGTATTCTTGTTGTGTGTTTGAGATGAATAGCCCTGTTCTCTAACTACAGCCTCAGAATCTTATTTGCATAGTGATGATGCTGTGTAGACAGCACACGATTCAGTGATCTGGGAGTGTTTATAACCCTGTGAGTTTAACACTTCATGACTGAGAGCTGTTCTTCATGACAACTGAACCCACAACAACCATGACCTTTATAACCATCTTCATCTGGACATTTGTCCTCTTTTTCAAGGGTAAGATGTATTAAATGTAATGTTTAAAAATGTATAAATCTACACAAAGAATAATCTTCAGGACCGTGTCTTTATATTTTATTTTCTTGTTGTGTGTGTTTTTATTCATATCTTTCAGAATCCAGAGGTCAGTACACTGTGACTCAGACTCCTGCAGTGGAAGCTGTTCTCCCAGGACAGACAGTCTCTCTGAAATGTAGAACCAGCAGTGATGTGTATGGTGCAGGAGGCTCTGCTCCCCAAATGGCCTGGTACCAACAGAAACCTGGAGAGGCTCCAAAACTTCTAATTTACAATGCCAAAACACTTCAGTCTGGGACCCCATCTAAATTCAGTGGCAGTGGAGATTATAGTGACTTCACTCTGACCATCAGTGGAGTCCAGGCTGAAGATGCAGGAGATTACTACTGTCAGAGTTTACACTTTCCTGGTAGCACTCGATGGTTCACACGGTGATACAGAGCTGTACAAAAACCTCCCTCAGTCAGACTGCACAGTGACTGATCTGTTACAGCTGGGACCTACTGCAGGTGTTGAGGGGGAAGACACAGTGACATGGAACACTGGTCAGTAGAGCAGGTCAAGTTTAATGCTCAAGATTATAAAACATAATTAATCACCATAATCATTACATTTATTTGTCTTGGCCTTTAAGTGTACAGAATATAAATAATGTTATGGAAATCTTGGAATACACAGGTCTGGAGAGGTCAACTTTGAATGTTAGGAAACATTCCTAGATCACGTTCTACATCAACATCAGGCATCATCCCTTCTACATTATTATCCTCCCATACAGAAGTACTATATTAAATATAATATATATTTATTTAGAAACATATATTTTTAATATGTGCCTATATTTTTTTAAACATATCCTAATATATATGTATATTACTAATATATGTCCATATATTTCATACATATATTTACACATTCAAAATATCTTATAAGAGGTCTTCAATACATGTGAATATATGTCACGGTCCTGGCCAGCTGGGGCTGTTCCGGTCCGTGTTTTCTGTATGTCAGAGATCTGTCTTGTCCTTGTTTCTGTTGATCAGTGTATTTAGTTCACCTGTGTTTTGCCCCCACCTGTTTCTGTTCTGGTCGTTAGTCTGTGTATTTAGTTCAGTCAGTTTCTCCCTGTGATGGTCGGATCATTGTCTTGTCGTGTAATGTTAGCTCCAGCTCCAGCTCCAGCTCCAGCTCCAGCTCCAGCTCCAGCTCCAGCTCCAGCTCCAGCTCCAGCTCCAGCTCCAGCTCCAGCTCCAGCTCCTGCACCTGCTCCCGTTTGCCTGGTTTACGTTTTTGTTGTTTTCTTCGTTGTAGTGCACGGCACTCGGTTTTGTTTTACTTTTACATTAAATTCCTCCCTTGAACCCCTGCATCTACCTCCATCTCCCTTTTTGGATTTTTGTTCTGGATTCCCCACACCGTCTGCGTGACAATATATTTACATAAATAAGAAGATTATAGTTGGTAATATGTATTTAGCATTTACAGTAAATCTAACTGTACATCTAAGGTGCTATATGATGCTTGACCGTGACTAAAGGCAATAATTTGGTGTATTAACCAAACATTTATCATTATATTGTGACACAGTGGCAGTTGTATGATACTGTGAAGTAAGGTTCGTATTTAATTAACATGACTGACTCTAACCAGTTGTTTCTTTATATGCATGTACAATGTATTTTATAGAAATTATAGTAAACACATACTGTACAATTATCAAGTCGGCTCTGGTTTGTAAAATATTTTAATTGTCTTTTCACAGTAATTAATGTAATGCAATAAGGCCAAGAATGATGGTTATGTAGGTTTGCTCCCCCTTTAGCCAATGATAATTAGTTAAACTCACTATAACAAGGAGATTATCTGGGAAATATTGTTTTAAAGGTAAATATGTCTCCATATGTCACACGTTATACTTTCAACACAATATACTGATGTACAAAATGCATTGCAGTTCAATTTATCTGGGAATGACTACATGGAGTAAACAATTAAACCTTGTACCTTAAAGACATAAATCAGCTCTTGCTTGTGTAATGGCTAATTCAGGCTTGGAAGCCAATAGAAAAGCTTAGAAGATAAGATATCTCCCTCCCTTAGTCCACCATGGAGCGGAAAACCAGTCCACTCCGTCGCAATTAAGAAAATAGAATAAGCTAAATGCAGATGTGATTACCACAATTTTGAGTGACCAACATGTTGAGTAAATTTTCTTATTCTATTTAAGTATATTCATTAATGTCATGACAGTTAGGACATTGTGTGCATTGAGACCCACTTGTGATTAGCAATCATATTGGAATATGGTTTCCATATGTAATGGACTCTGGGGGTCTAAGCAAATGAATAGAGGCCTCTATCAATGCTTGCCAGATGTCCAGGACATCCTGTCACGTATTTTATGAAGCGAATTGTTTCCCTTCTTTCCTTTCTCTATCCTGATCTACAAACACTGGCACTGTTAGAATGACCTATTTTATGAAGCGAATTGTTTCCCTTCTTTCCTTTCTCTATCTTGATCTACAAACACTGGCACTGTTAGAATGACCTACATCTGTTAACTAATAATTTAATTGTCATGTAGTATTTGAGACAAATGTCTAATTGAATGTAAGTAAAGACACAATAACAAATACTTTTTACAAACGGATATATTTTTTGTAGGAGGAACGGATCAACCGCTTAGAAGATTTAGTTACACGAACGCTTCTCCGGTCGGATTGTGGGTCTTGTCGCGTAGGTGAATCAACAAATGCTAATGCAGCACAACAGGCTAACGCAATGCTAGAGAGCTCTAAAGACTTCCCTATACTTGACAGAATGCAATTAAAACTGGTGAATAGATCAAAACAATGTCAGCGCGGGCGACTGAATGAGACGATAACACAGCTTGAAATACGGGAAAGTGAACAATTCATTGACTCTGTTGCAGCAACTCTAGGGGTCGAGCTAACAAACGCTAATGGCCAGACAGACTGATATACATGGGATTACTTCAAATCTTGACCACTCTGCCACGGACCTGGCTGACACTCTCCCTAGGACATGTGCAAACGCCACTGGATTAACCGCAGAGGCTTTCAAACCAGCCTTCCCCAATGAAACATTCTACTGGCCCAACACCGGGTCTAGAAAGAAGTAATCAGCTCCAGCAGGAACTTGGTCTGACGTTGTGCGCCGCGGAGGCAAATCCAGTAAGAAATAAAATAAGAGAGCATCAACTCTCAATCCACCCCCCGAACTCTCACAGCAAAACAGATACAATCCACCGACTCTGAATGAAATGTATGTAAATGAACCCAGGAAAGCAAACCACAACACCAGCACTAGGGCTAAACAAAATACAAGAAATAGCCCTAAAACCACTGATAGGACGAGAGAAAGAAGAAACGATTTTTCTACACTACTCGAGAAAATAAACAACTTTTAACAACATGTTTTCATCTCAGGCCCCATTCCAACCTTGGGGAAAGGAATTGAATCTTTTAGCAGACTCCTTGGGCTGAATACGTACTGAAACGGCCCTGATTAAAGTCTTAAATGATATATGGCTGAATACTGACTCAGATAAAATAACTGTTCTAGTTCTTCTAGATCTCAGTGCAGCCTCCCTATGCCACAACCCTCCCCCTCGTTTAAAACGATTGCTTAGAAAACTGCCACATCATCAACAACCTTGTCCTTTATTTCCACAGAGCACAGAATATAGTCGATGATGTGCTTCGGGTCCCTGCTATAGTGAAAATAGCAATGCCGACTGTCTTGAGTACAAGCTAGGACCCAGTATCTCTATTCATGTGTTGATTAGAAATAGAAGGAACAATGTCCATGCAACTTCTAAAGTCAACTTGTCAAATCTGTTAACTGTATCACGCCAACCTACTAGCCCAGAAACCCCTATTATATCTATTAAGCTGGCTTTACTTAATATCAGATCTCTTGTCAACAAATCATTCTTGGTAAATGACATTATAATATCATACAACCTAGATTTTATGTTTTTCACTGAAACGTGGCTAACTGAAGATTGTATTGCTACTATTCTTAACGAGACAGCATCTGAAAAATGTGGCTATATGAATGTGTGTCATAATGGTAGGAAAGGAGGTGGAGTGGCTGCCTTATTCAAAAATACATTCCAGTGCAAAGAAAATACATTGGGTAATTTTATTTCTTTTGAATACCTCTGTTTTACATTGAAGGTACCCCCATAATTTTGTTTTTAACCATTTACAGACCTCCGCGATACTCTGCAAATTTTATTGATGATTTTGCAGAACTACTTTCTGCCATATCAGTTGATTATAACTTGTTTATTATTAGAGGGGATTTTAAAATCCACATAGATAATAATACGGACCATAATGCCAAAGAAGTTTTTGCACTACTTGACACTTTTGATCTCACTCAACGTGATAGAACGTACACACACTCAAGGCCACATTCTGGATCTGGTTACCTCAAAAGGTCTCAATATTTCCACAGTTGTGGTTAAAGACATGGCCCTGTCTGATCATTTCTGTGTCTTTTTTTAATCACTAATAACCCTGAATGTTCTAGTAAACTCTGTTTCTATAAAGAAAAGGTACATTAATGAGAGTACCAATGCTCAGTTTATGGAAGCCATAGTTATCTTTCCAACAATAAGTGCTGAATCAGTTGATGTACTCCTTGATCATTTTAATGTCAAAATATTGAATGTCATGGATCATGTTGCACCAGTAAAGGTAAAGAAAACTATGAACAAACAGAAAACACCATTGAGAACAACCATGATGGTAAGCACTCTGAAAAGAGAATGTAGAAAGCAGAACGCAAGTGGAGGAAAACTAAACTTCAAATTCACTATGACATCTATAAACAAAGCCTTGGTAGCTTCAACAATGAGTTACGCAGAGCCAGACAGCAACATTTATCTGGAATGATAAACAAAAATATCAATAATACCCGCACTTTATTTGTCATGGTCGACAAGCTTACAAACCCAATAAAGCAGATAGCATCAGAACTCATGTTCACTGTAGATCATAGAACACTTATAGATAGGCTGGAAAATTGGGTAGGACTTTCTGGGACAGTCCTTGAGTGGTTCAGATCTTATCTAGATGGCCGGAGTTTCTTTGTCACCATTGGTAATCATGAATCTGATAGGGTGACTATGAAATGTGGAGTTCCACAGGGATCAGTTCTGGGACCGCTTCTGTTCAATGTTTGGCAACAAAAATAAAAGAACAATTATTAGTAAAGAGTTGGATGCTCGGGCCCTTAAAACCAAGGATCAAGTCCGTAATCTTGGTGTTCTGATAGACTCAGACCTCACATTTAACAGTCATATTAAATCGGTCACCAAAACAGCATTCTACCATCTGAAAAATATATCCAGAATCAAAATCCTGGTGTCCCAAAAAGACCAAGAGAAGCTCATCCATGCTTTTATGTCTAGTAGGATTGACTACTGTAATGGCCTCTTAACTGGACTCCCTAAAAAGACTATAAAACAGCTGCAGCTCATTTAGAATGCAGCTGCTAGAATGTTAACCAGGACCAAGGGGGCCGAGCACATCACTCCGGTTCTTAAATCTTTACATTGGCTTCCGGTCAGTTACAGAATAGACTTTAAAGTGGTGCTTTTAGTTCATAAATCTCTGATGGTTTAGGACCCAAACACATTTCTGATAAGTTTGAAGAATATAAACCGAGTAGGGCTCTAAGATCCATGAACTCAGGTTAGCTAGTAGAGCCCAGAGTCCAAACTAAACATGGAGAAGCTGTGTTTAGCAGTTATGCTGTACACAACTGGAATAAACTACCAGAAGATCTTAGACATTCACCAAATGTGTCCATTTTTAAATCCAGGCTAAAAACACTTCTTTTTTTACGTGCCTGTGACTGAGCTCTCAAACTTAACCCCACTGTGAGCCTGTTTTTATAACAGCACAGTTTAGTATTACAGTTTTTCTAGCTTCCTTTGTTTTATATTCTATTTCTATTTCATTATTCTGTGTTATAGTTTTTCTAGCTTTCTATTTTTTATATTTCATCTCAATTCTATTATCCTATATTTTATTATTTATGCTGTTTTTTTATATTTCTCTTCTTTATTGTGTCAATAAATGTACATCCTGCTATATTTTACCAATTGTAATGCAAGTTCTGGTGCTATCAGAGGTATAACCTCTGTGTAAACTGTTTCTGATTCTATTGCATTATTTCTATTTTCACTGTAAAGCACATTGAATTGTATAAATGTATGAATTGTGCTATATAAATAAACTTGCTTGCTTGCTTGGAAGACCCAGCCACGACCCATCTTCAAACTGAGGGAAGGAGGTTGTTGGCCTAGATCACACGATACATGGCCCTTTCCATCCTCCCCTCAATACGATGCAGTCGTCTTGTCCCCTTTGCAGAAAAGCATCCTCAAAGAATGATGTTCCCACCTCCATGCTTCACGGTTGGTATGGTTTTCTTGGGGTTGTACTCAGCCTTCTTCTTCCTCCAAATAGGGCGAGTGGAGTTTTGTCTCATCAGACCACATGACCTTCTCCCATTCCTCCTCTGGATCATCCAGATGGTCATTGGCAAACTTCAGATGGGCCTAGACACGCGCTGGCTTGAGCAGGGGGACCTTGCATTCGCTTCATGATTTTAATCCATGACGGTGTACTGTGTTACTAATGGTTTTCTTTGAGACTGTGGTCCCAGCTCTCTTCAGGTCATTGACCATGTCCTGCCATGTAGTTCTGGGCTGATCACTCACCTTTCTCATGTTAAGTGATGCCCCACACGGTGAGATCTTGCACGGAGCCCCAGACCAAGGGAGATTGACCGTCATTTTGAACTTCTTCCATTTTCTAATAATTGCACCAACAGTTGTTGCCTTCTCACCAAGCTGCTTGCCTATTGTCCTGTAGCCCATCCCAGCCTTGTGGATGTTTACAATTTTATCCTTGATGTCCTTAAACAGCTCTCTGGTCTTGGCCATTGTGGAGTGGTTGGATTCTGGTTAATTGACTGTGTGGACAGGTGACTTTTATACAGGTAACGAGTTCAATCAGTTGCAGTTAATACAGGTAATAAGTGGAGAATAGGTCTGTGAGAACTGGAATTCTTACTGGTTGTAGGTGATCAAATACTTAAGGCATAATAAATCATTATAAATCATGCAATGTGATTTTCTGGATTTTAGTTTTAGATTCCATTTCTCACAGTCGAAGTGTACCTATGGTAAACATTACAGACCTCTACTTGCTTTGTAAGTAGGAAAACCTGCAAAATCAGCAGTGTATCAAATACTTGTTCTCCCCAATGTATCCCACTTTTTCTGTATGACAAAAAATCTCAAAAAACCTTCTCTAACAATTGCATATTTTTTTATTATCTTTTGGCCATAGTAATCTATTTTTAAGCTTATTTAAGTCATTAGGCAATGTTTTAGAATTTGTTTCTCAATTACAACTTTAGGACTGCAGTCTCAGGTTCTACCAAGTTGTTTTTAAATTATCTTTACTTCCTCTTACTTTTACAAGATTTAAATAATTACTACAAACCATTCAACTTGCTATACAAATAACATGGACTCCTTGATGTATACCGAAGCTTTGCACTAAAGAGTGGCCTATATTAGAACTTTACACATGTCACCTATTATTCAGTCTAGTGAGCACTTGGAATCTCTGAACTAAGACTAACTCGTTTAGAGTCAACGTAAGTCTTGCGTGTCCTTACCACAGGTTTCCACAACCTAAAATAAATAATTCTAGGACTTCTGGTTCCGGATGTGTTAATCTGGATACTCTGCTCCTTAAACTGACTTGTTATTTCAGATAGTGTAGTTTGACTCCCCATCAGTGTGCAAATTCCATCTATCTGGGTCACGACAACATGCTGTTAGGGTCTGTAAATGTTTTATCCATCCTCAAAATGAATGCAACCGGAAGTCAGGGGAGAATTTTCAGTTAACATGAGTCCAAGATATTGATCTTCCTTATTTCCTACATGTTCTCCAATAATTAAAATGTTAACACAGTCTTTTATGCCAGTACACATAGGAGGCGATCAATGGTCATAGCCAGTCATTACACAGACCATTATCTTCCAGCACATACCCTCCAATATCTTGCTGTCTTCCAATCACATTCATGTATTCTATATCCTAACTTTCATGGCCTGGTAGAGTCCCCTCTTAATATTAAGCTCCTGGCTTCACATGCTTATCAAGTTGTGTGGGGCCCTTCAATAGTGGATATCAACTGCTTGTGATACGGTAACTCATATAGTACAAGATAATAAAGCACAAGTCCACTAACAAAATACTTTAACAAAAATTAATGCATATCATCGGGTAAAGACAGGCTTTTTTACAATGGTATGTTCAAACCACGTTCCATGGGTTTATTCATAGTCTATGACAGTCACAAGGAAAACTCTTATTAGGAAACATCTACAAGGTTTGTGAGACCCATCAGCAACTGGGCATCTCATTTCCTGCCGAGTGTCGTTCCTACAGAAAATTTCTCCATACATAGTGTCAAGCTTAATTCTGTTACTTATCATGCCCAATATCACAACTTTCCACATTACACATTTACTGTTAAATGACCAAAAGTATACTTAGATTTATTTTTATGTTTTCTTTTCAAATTATAAATAAAGAAAAAAGGGGAGAAGAAGACAAATATTTGACTAAGAAACAACTGAAACAAGATTGGGGTATAATGGAGTTAGCTAATACACAACTCTCTGCTGTAGTTGGGATTCTAACTTTGTGTTGTGCGAGATTCCATCTTTGTTTCTCACAATGTGGGTGTACCTCACACCTGTGGTCAAGATCATTCCAGGGCCAAACTAAGCCCAGACCTATGGGAGCCTTGGGTTCAGAGTAAGAATGTTGGACACTGATGATTTGTCACGGGGAGAGGGAGTCCAAGGAGATGCTTAATATACAAAAGGGTAAAACAAAACAGAGTGTCGTGCACTACAAAAACAGAATGATATCAAAACTAGGAATAAAGATGAACATCAAAACAGCGAACATGAAACAGCAAACAATGACCGACCAAGACAGGGAGAAAATGGACAAACTATATACACAGACTAACCAGGAGAATAGAAACAGCTGAAAGCAAAACATAGGTGAAAGGAATAAACTGAGTAACTGAAACAAGAACAGGAAAGACCAAACGTGGACAGGAAAATTACAGACACACAGAAAACATGGAATGGGACCCAGAGGACTGGGACTGTTACATGATTCCAGATTTACCACAGCCAAGGAGTGTTGGGTGACAGACTGTGCCACATACAACAGAGAGTCCAAGGCTGAGCCATTAACATCAGCCAGGAGCTGAACTCTAAAGGAGGGTTAACCATCGGGATTAACTAATAGGGACAGGGACACTTGACTTTAGGACTTTGGGGACACATTTAATCTGGAACACCAGAATGGCTGACAATATCACAAGAGGGAAGCAGTAACATAAATAAGGTTATAAAGCACTTCAGTTTTCACGTGTAACAACTAGGAAGGTTGGAGGAATGGAGAGGACCACCCAACACAACAGAGACTCCAACATGCACCAACCAGGAGCTGGCACCAACCAGGAGCCAGTCATCAGAACATGGGGAGATCAGAGAGCAGAGGAGAGTAGGACTTTTATTTATTATATTTTTGTTATTATTGTATTTTTAAATGGGTTCTTAGCAATTCACCGGCAAAACCCTATTACTGTTTATCTATTTCTTTGTTATTCTTACATTATTATTATTCTTATAGAAAATCATGGTCTTTTGTATTTCAGCCATTAGATATTTCCATGGAATAGCGCTTTGTAAAACACTACTGATATATCAAAATATCTGCCATACAAAAAACAAAAATAACTGTATATATTCATTTGACCATGGTTATACAAATTCTCCCCCGTTGGCAAAATGACCCTTATTTATCCATGAACAATATAGAGTCTTCAAAATTGTAGTTAATGACACTACAGAACAAATTTTTGTTTGTTAAATTTAAATTTAAAATCTGTATGAATGATTGTTTGAATTTTTTTTAAATAACTTGTGATAATTTTAAACAACTCAGATATTTCTTTCTGACATTCAGTCCCACCATTTCATTATTAGTTGAGTGTTATTTGTTTTATTGCAGAAGGCTTTAAATAGGAACAGGAGAGCAGGTAATCCGATGCAATGTTTTGTCTTCTCCTTTCTCCTGTAAGGACCTCTAGCTCAATGCATGGAGACGTGGGAACAATTATGTGAAGGGACATGTTTTTTTACCATGTCATCCCCAGCTTACAACTTCCTCTTGTTACCGAAAATATATATTGACTGTTTTTATCTCCCTCTTCCATGTATGTAAGATGCTCTGAATAGGAGCTATAGCTAAATTACTATATTGTATAAATGTTAAATGACAATAATGATTATGGTGGTGAATATGTTATGTGTATGTTGCTTTCTAATCTTGTTCAAAGTTGACCTTTACTGACCCAGTGTTCCATGTAATTCCCCCCCCCAGACACATTGTGACGAATACGCCATCTACTGCCCATCCTCCCCCTGCAGGAGGCGGGCTTCGGCGTTCGACGTCACCGACCTTCTGACACCATCGCCCCATCTCATCAAATCATTGCACCTGTTGTCTCGTTTAGCGCACCTGATCATCATTAAGTCATTCCCCTCAGTATATATGTTCCCTCTGCTCCCTTTGTCTTTGTGTGTTATTGTCTCTACTCAGAGCAGATGTCAGCTCAATTAAAACCCTTCAACTTACCAGCTCCGCAGTCCGCTCCATCTCTCCAGTCTTCCGTAAAGCCTGACACACATGCACAGATAGACACCAAGGGGTGCTTGAGCCTCTAGCCCTTCTTGCACATCGGTGCCCCCATTCTACCTGCAGGTGTCATTCACTCAGACAGACGTGTCGTCCATCTATGTGATGCACATTGTGGAACCTGATGAGTGTCGAAGCCAACGGGTGAATGGCTGCTGGCATATCTGGGGAGCCCTTATTGGTTATTTAAGCCCCATTGTGTCTGTACACTGACTACGATGATAATGGAAAACATGTGATTGAATTATATGTTCTATGTAATTATGCCACTAAATAATTCATTAACGATAAAATGTGTAATATCCTTCATATTATTGTATGTACTGCCTTATGTCTTATGTTTCAATCCAGGATCAGGTTGTATTCATTGTCTGTAATGTGTTCAGGGAGACAATTATTTTAATGCTAGAGGATCACATCAATACTTAGATATGGGGATTTGATTGAAGGGGCTCATGCTTTTGTAACCTAAACTTCACTCATTTACTGATAATGTGTGTGTTTCAATGCTTGTTGCTGTGATGGAAATTCCATAAAATAAAACACTTTAGGAAGTAGATACAGAGAGAAAACTCTATTGGCACAATTATCTGTTTTATTACTTGCAAAGAGAGATTAATCATAGTTACAAGGTTAACCATGAGAATTCTCAGAGGGCAGTTGGAATTACATTCTATACTTACACAACCAAGGGGTGTGTTGAGATACAGTACCGATGTCTTATGTCCCATTCCGAAGTGTTTTCCCAAGTAGGCAACTTGCCTCTCCTTCCCTCAAGGAGCTAAAGGGGCATGGTATCCAGCCTGTCCAACTGAGATGGGACAAAAACCTTCAAGACAAAGAACAGATGCACTGATGGTTTTAGCTGGTTAACATATGGTCAGAGGACGCGCTGATACCATTCAGATGTGTGTCATGAACAAATAAACAAAGACCAGATCCCCTCCAAACATTTACAATACTGACAACACCTCTTTTGGATGATCCAGAAGAGGATTAGGAGAATGTCATATGATCAGATGAAACCAAAATAGAGCTTTTTGGTAAAAACTGAACTCAGCGTGTTTGGAGGAGAAAGAATGCTAAGTTGCTGAGTTTTTTTCTAATTTTGTCTCTCATAGTTGAAGTGTGCCTATGGTGAAAATTACAGGCCTCTCTCATATTTTCAAGGAGAACTTGCACAATTGGTGGCTGATTAAATACTTTTTTGCCCCACTGTATATGAAGCTAAACAGAGTCGGTCCTGATTGGTCCTTGGATGGTGAGATGCTGTTGAAAGTAGAATGAAAGGACCAAAAAGGGGCACTTTTCTGTCTGGTCTGAAGATCAAATCCCCAAAACCAAAGCACTGAAAAAACATTGGCCTGCTCAAGAGTTCACTGTCATATGAGAGAGTTAAATGGTACCCTGACTCTGTGGTCACTAAAGATCCTGCAGCACCTACGAGTAGTGGGTGTTAACCCTGGTTTCTTGACTAAATGTCCAATCGGGCCCTGTTTTCACCACATCATCCCCAGCTAGAAATGGGCCAAACAAAGCTCCATTAGCATTATTATTATGCTGGCAGCACTCAGATTTGTTTAGCAAAATAAAAGCTTTCACTGAAATGTACAAGGCAATATAGTTAACATTCATTTAAAAAAGAACAGACATGAAAAATATTGGAACAGACATTAAACATGAATTGTACTGATTAGTTTGCTAAATATATTTCCTTATATTTCAATGATGGCTTTTTGAAAAATAAATTCTCAGTTAATGCTGCAAGCATAATATCTTGCAGCTAGAAGAATGGAAATGAAGCCTTGTGTGGCCATCACTATCCCAAGCTATAAACATCCTCTGGTAACAGAAAATACAGTCTGTTTTGAATTCCATCTTCTATGTATGTAGGGCGCTCTGATTAGAAGTTATGGCTAAATTACAATATTTTGTAAATGTTAAAGACAATAATGACAATAATGATAATAATTATTATAATGGAGAATATGTGATGTGTATGTTGCTTTCTAACCAGTGTTCAATGTAATTTTCTCTGCCCCCCAGATACTTGCACAGATAGACCCCAATGTGCGCTTTGTGCACATTAGTGCCCTCATACTAACTGGAGGTGTCATTCACATAGACAGACATGTCGTTCATCTATGTGATGCACATTGTGGAACCTGATATGTGTAGAAGCTGACGGGTAAATGGCTGCTGGCATATCTGGAGACTCTTATTGGTTATTTAAGCCCCATTATATTGGTCAGTACAATGATGATGGAGAACATGTGATCGAGATATATTTTCTAATCTTATTTAAAGTTGACTTCATCTACTGACCAGTGTTCCATGTCACTGTCTCTTCCCCCTCAACACCTGCAGTAGGTCCCAGTTGTAACAGTTCAGTCACTGTGCAGACTGACTGAGGGAGGTTTTTGTACGGCTCTGTATCACTGTGTGAACACTCCACCACTGTGGTAACTCTGACAGTAGTAATCTCCTGCATTTTCATCCTGGACTCCACTGATGGTCAGAGTGAATTCACTCCCAGAGCCACTGCCACTGAATCTAGATGGAGTCCCAGACTGAAGACTGTTAGCACGGTATATTAGGAGTTCAGGAGCTCCTCCAGGTTTCTGTTGGTACCAAGCTAGATAATTGTTGTACACATTACTGCTGACTTTACAGTTCATAGTAACTGAATTTCCTGTTATTTTGAACTGCAGGTGACTGAGTCACTATGTACTGCCCTCTGGATTCTGTAAAATAAAACAAGGACACCCATATTAATGGAATAAAACACAGTAACAAAACCCATACATTACTCCTTTCTGTAGATTCAATAATTTTTCAACATTGCATTTAATAACCCTTACCTTTGAAAAAGAGAACAAGAGTCCACATGAAGATGTTTATGAAGGTCATGGTTGTTGTGGGTTCAGTTGTCATGAAGGACAGCTCTCAGTCATGAAGTGTTAAACTCACAGGGTTATAAACACTCCCAGATCATTGAACCATGTGTTGTCAATACAGATCATCATCACTATGCAAATGAGATTCTGGTCTTCTCTTTATCAACCGTTTTCCACTAAACATAAGCATCCATCATATTAGAAAGACTGAGACATTACAATCTTTTATCTAGTTCCCATATCATTGTCAGTAATTATATGTACATTTACTGATTGTATTAAAATAACATGCATATATAACTTAATGGTTTAAGGGGTATGATTACTATAAGTGTTAAGACATTAACATATTGAATTCCGGCATCCAGATATCCTATGATTAATGCTCATATACAATTAATCTGAGATATTTGACATTCTGTATCAGCATATAACAAGGCTGTTTCTGTTGCAGCCTGGGCGCTAGTGGCAGATTTAGAGAGTCTGTTTGTTACAGCTCTGGGGTCAGGGATGATAGATGGAACTGCAACCCACCTTCAAGATGGGGGTTCAAATGAAATGTATGGAAGGATGACATGCATTTCATTTTGGGGGTCTAATTTGTGAGATGCTTTATTTTACCTTAACTCACCATAATCCTTGCCCAAGCCTCAGTTCTTCTATGAGCCACCAATTAAAGTGGGGGGACAACCTGCCCTCCAACAAATGCAGCATGTATTGTTGACATAGGACAGCTGGGCAGCATCTTATCACACACCCCTTACTATATAAGCACAGATGATTGTTCAGTGCTACTTTAGAGATGCCATGTGTTTTTTTCTGTAAACTTTGACTCATCTCTCTATTTGCAAATATACTGCTAAATGTGCCTATTTCCTAAACAGTTCTAATATTGCTGTTGCCTCTCCAGTGCATTGGTTTTCACTTTAATTTGCACCAAAACAGGTGACTTTGATTCACAGTTGCTAATGCTTCCTAATAGGCAGATTTATATCCCTGAAGTATAATTTACTTGGTGTTATACTGTGATGAGTATGTCTTCCCTTAATATTTTGAACAGTGTAGTCACTGACGAGGTTAGAAATAATGATTTTTTATTGAAATAATAATTGTTTCCTTCAAACTCTGCTTTCTTTCATCAAAGAATCCTCCTTTTACCTCAATAACAGCCTTGTACACCATTGGCATTTAAATTGTTGTGGGAGAAACAATTAATTTCATTTGGGGGATCTCTCCTATCCGACGGGGGCTCCCTAGCACTCGGTGGTAGCTTTTATTCGGGCACCATAATTAACCGCTTAGGTCGCTTATTCCTGGATCTGGCCCTGCAAACTCATAATAGGTAGATTTGTCTGTCCCTAAATTTTTTTTCCAATCTTCTTCTGACCAGTATCTGTGTTATTTTCCCATTTTCATTGTTCCTTTTTATTGGCCAATCAGAGATATGGCTTTTTTTTTGCCACTCTGCCTAGAAGGCCAGCATCCTGGAGTTGCCAGTGGTTGAGACTGGTGCTTTGCAGTACTATTTAATTAAGCTGCGAGTTGAGGAACTGTGAGGTGCCTTTTTGTCAATCTAGGCCTTTTATTGAATTTTCCTTATGCTCATTTGTGAACCAGGGCCTCTCACTCCTTCTTTTCTGTTTTTGAGCCAGGTTACACTGTTCTGTGAAAGGAGAAGTACACAGCATTGTACAAGATCTACAGTTTCTTGGCAATTTCTCGCATGGAGTAGATGAAGAATGGAGATTTGGGTTTTGGAAGAAAGTTAAATTTTTCTGGCCATTCTGAGCCTGTTACTGAACTCACACTTGGTGATGCTCCGGATACATAACTAGCCTAAAGAAAGACAGTTCATTGCTTCTTCAATCAGCACATTTGTTTTTACCTCTACAACAGAAATGCAGAGTTGGGAGAATCGCAGGTCCACCCCCTCCCTTAACCCTCTGTATGTTCCAACGCGCGTATCTGCGGAAGAGGATATACTTTGTATTTGTATTGTGTACATTGATACCGAATGGTTATAGATTTTCCTTACCGGTTAGCGGCTAATTCCAATGAAGCGATTGACAGTAAGATTTGTTTTCCTACGTGCATCACAGCTTACGTAAGAAAACCACAAAGTTGCACCTAAATGGTGGCCTTTACGCACTTCATGTAATGGAGCTTAGTGTATCTGCTGTTTAGAAGTCTAATATTTGTTGACCAATCGCTAACAGCGTTATTGCTAGGTCATCTGATGCCTGGTATCCAATAGCAATTCAGGTTAGCTTTCCCAGGGAATCACATGGGCTATGGCACGAGTTGCCACTCCTTACCCATGTATACAATGGAGTATCAACAGAGACTTGCTACGCCTTCATTCCTGCATCGCTTTCATTCCGAAAAAGGACATTATAGATCAAAGTTTTAGACTAGATTTGAACGGGCAAAATATCATATTCTTATTTAGAATATGATAATTTGTGTGGAAACAGTATCTGGATGCAATGCGTATGTCACAGGTGTGTAGTGGGGTGAAGCGGACCAGGCGTAGCTAGAGGTAGCGTTTGGTGTGCTCACAGTGACGACACACTGACATGGAACATTTAAACACATATTAATGACCTAATTGGGACCTGGTCTGAGAGACAATTGGAGACAAGACAATTGAAGGGGACCAGGATGAGTTCATTGGAAGTGGGAAGGTGGAAAATGCGGGAGATGGCGGAGCAGTCCGTCACCTCACCGTCACAGTACCCTCCCCCAAAGCCCCGGTTTCCAGACGGGGCAGGTCACTACCCAAGGGGAGGGCGGGAGGGCCCGAGAGAATCCAGACCCCCACCAGAACACGCCGGACACAGGCAGGGAGGGCAGTGCGGCCGGGACGTGCAGTGGACGCGGCACGGCCGGGACGGGCAGTGGAGGCGGCGCGGCCAGGACGGGCAGTGTAGTCGGCGCGGCCGGGACGGGCAGTGGAGGTGGCACGGCCTGGATGGGCAGTGGAGGTGCTGCTGGCACAGGCGGCGGAGCGGCCGGGACATGAGTGGTCGCCGCTGGCTCGGGTGGCGGAGCGGCCGGGACAGTAGAGGGTGTCGCTGTCTTTGGCGGCAGAGGCCAGTCCTCGGCAGGCTCAGGCGGCCAGTCCTCGGCGGGCCCGGGTGGTGGCCAGTCCTCGGCGGGCCCGGGTGGTGGCCAGTCCTCGGCGTGCCCGGGTGGCGGCCAGTCCTCGGCGGGCCCGGGTGGTGGCCAGTCCTCGGCGGGCCCGGGTGGTGGCCAGTCCTCGGCGGGCCCGTCCTCAGTGGATTCTGGCGGCGGCGAAAACAGGGCAGCAGGATTGGCTGGCGGCAACGACCGTTGGGCAGTGTGGGGGGTAATTCTATAAAATGCATAAATAACCTTATACTTATGAAAATATTAGTGTGCAATGTATAATCATGTAGTTTTATCAGAAACATATAAACGTGGAATCCACACTCACAGTAAATGACTTCTGAGATAGGACGAATTACACACACAGATAATGTTTATGTTCGTCATGATATATGTGTCTTATGCTGAGAGATAGTCATGAGCAAGCAATTACCTTGAGCCCAGAGAGGGGCATTACTAAAGTTTACTGCCTTTGTATCCACTGTTGGGGTGTCCAGAGTGTGGCCCATGAGCTGGTCATAAAGTGTACTCTGTGATAAGAGATGACCTGAGTGTGGCCCATGAGCTTAACGTAACACTTACTTTGTGGACAATAATGGACATGACCCAATTATGAACCATAAGGAGGATGTGAATTACTGTCGCAAATTACGAGCATTCAGGGAGGTAGAAGATAAGAAGCGCACCCCACTCAGGGGGGTTGGCAACCAGACAAAGTCAGATGGCTTAATGTGTGAATGTTCTGTATAAAAGCCATAGTCCGGACTTTGAACATTAAGGGTGTATCTGCAGAAGGACCTGGCTTTAATGTCTGTCATTATTGTATGATTTTCATTAAAGTCTATTGGATTCACCAAGTCCTGAGTTGAAGTCCATTTGTTTTTAGTAAAGAGTGGTTGATTTTCCACGACAGCAGCAGGGGGCGCTGGCTTCGACTCCTGGGCAGCCTGGAGTTCCCCGAAGCGCTCCCACTCTCTGAAGGCTGCGTGAGGGGCTGGCGGCGATGACCGCTGGGCAGCGCGAGGGGCTGGCGGCGACGACGACTGGGCAGCGTGAGGGGCTGGAGGCGACGGCCGCTGGGCAGCGCGAGGGGCTGGTGGCTTCTGGGGAGCGCGGGGCGCTGGCTGCGGCTCCTGTGCAGCGGGGAGCGCTGGCTGCGGCTCCTGTGCAGTGGAAAGCTCTGGCTGCGGCTCCTGGGCAGCGGGGGGCGCTGGCTGCGGCTCCTGGGCAGCAAGGGGCACTGGCTGCTGTTCCAGGGCAGCCAGGAGTTCCTGGGAGTGCTCCAAAGCCCTTAAGGCCCTTTGCAGGGCTTCATACATACTCCCATATAGCTCCCCCCAAAAAACTTATTGGGGCTGCCTTTTGTCCGTTTTGCTTGCCTTGTCCTTGTGGTGGTTCATTCTGTCACAGTTCTGCTGTTTCCAGGAGGAACTGACTTTTATTGGGCTGCCTATATTTTTGACCATTTGTTATTCATTTTATTAATTTATTTCTGCCTAAAACACTGTAATATGACTATAAAGGCATGGAAATATCAGAAAATAACAATCATACAAAACTTCATAAATATTTCAAAAATAAATTACCATACTCTATTGCAGAAATGTGTATCGTAAAACATTTTTTAGCCATTCTAAGAGATGAGGTTTCAAAATAGTGTCCCAAAAAGCTGTTTTTATGTGGATTTTTTTAGCCAAAGTGGTTGTGATCACCAGAATGCACCATAATAGATTATTTTTTTTGAAGAAATGATTCAAGGACCCAAAATGTGCAAGTAGTGAAATCCCTCTTGGTAGATGTGTTATGCAAGTTGGATCCCATTATTAGAAAGTCTTTAACATTTTACAACTTCAAGCAGGACATTTTATTAAGGTCAGTAATATATTTGAAATTGTAGGACCCGCAATTAGATTTGTATGCTAATGATCAAATATAAATGGTCACACAAGACTGGCCTCTGACGTTCCTCAAATGAATCAGCTACTTCTCTAAATCTATGATTCCTCTGATAGAGTCAGTCCACTGTGACTTTATCTCACCAGTAAAATCAGAGATCAACATCTTTAATAAAGGAATATACAACATGGATCACAATTATCATGGGTGTTCTCTTTATGGATCATATGGAGAAATTCGAACACTGGATCTAATGATGGACTGTACCTACAGGATAGGGGAATATCAGATAAACAATAGAAGGAAGAAATATAAACATTTGGATTAAAAAATACATCTCCTTTTTAAGAAACAGTCAATATAAAGCATTCTACAAATCTGGAGATTTTAGAAAATATATTTGTGTTAAGTGATTCTACATGAATGATCTTCAGTGTTACAGCTGTATCTTCACAGAGAGGTTTTTGTATGAGCAGTAATAGGGATTGTATTACTGTGGTGGACTATCGGTAGCGGCACCAGACTGGATGTTGGAAGTAAGTGAACAAGATAATTAACTTCTTTACCGACCTTTTAATGTTTGTTGCATGTTTTGGTTTTGTTATGAAGATTTAGGAATATTTAGAACTGCTTATTATAATGAGGCACATTTAAATATGAATGTTTTTCAATCTATTTAATTTGATCAAAATGTACTTTCATTATTTAAAAATCAGCTTGTTTTAAAACATAGATTTTTGGTCAGTGTTAGGGAAGGCAAAATATGAAGAATGAATTACAAATATAGAAGATTGAGGTTTTTGACAAGTATTAATAATCTAGTCTATTTTGATATTTGATCCTCAGTCTAAAGAAATTCAGCGTGCCTAATGAGCAGGAGGTTTTTGTATGAGCAGTAATAGGGATTGTATCACTGTGGTACACTTTTGGTAGCGGCACCAGACTTGATGTTGGAAGTAAGTAACAAGGTCTTCTTTATATTTGTTCATGATTGAAAAGTTTTAGGTTTCTCACTTTGTGTGAGAAAATATGTTCACATTATAAATTGGAGACCTTTTTAAAATTTTGGATCGAGCATTTCTATCAAATAATAATACATACATTATTTGAAAAGGATAAATTGTTAGTTTATTTGTGTCTGGTTTGTATTATTGGAGCCTTAAAAACATAATATGTTGGTAATAGAAGTTATAGTTGTTTTGTGAAATAGACTCAGTAGTTAGAGACTGAAATAAATAATTGCATACTTACATGTAACATAAATCAGCTACGTATAGTAATCATGTCATGATATATGCTCCTACCTTTCACCAATTATAAACTTGAATTAATGTGTATTGCTTTAATATATTGTTTTGCCTTTAGTTGATGCAACTAATGTGTTCTTATGTTTTCAGGTAACACTGCTCCCACACTGACCATCCTGCCCCCCTCTAGTGAGGAGCTGTCCAGTACAACAACAGCCACATTGATGTGTCTGGCCAACAAGGGCTTCCCCTCAGACTGGACCTTGAGTTGGAAAGTGGACGGGACCAGCAAGAATCAGATATCCAGTTCCAAGGTCCTGGAGAAGGATGGTCTGTACAGCTGGAGCAGCACCCTGACTCTCACTG